>JAMKQA010090073.1:0-15118 GCA_024699735.1 Posidonia australis
CCTTTCCTTATCCTTTTTGTCTTCCCTTTGGTGTTTCCGAGTCTTGTCTCTTCCTCCGGATTCACCATTTTCGCCGTGACTGTATCGGACCTCTCAGTGTGTTTCCGCACACCAGAGTAAGGTTTGGTGAACCGTGCCCAGGGGTTCCACTGGCATGGTGACACTTAGGGTTTTCTAGATTGGTTTGTATTGTCTCTTTAAGATGGCATTGTGGGTTGTCAATGGTGGTCCCTTGGGACACCTGATGTTTCGTTTTGCCGAGATTTTGGATGAACTTCCAAAGATATAAAATGCTTTTGAAAATGATTTCAAAAGAGATGAGTTGGTAGATTTGGAAAATGATTTTCCTAGTTTTCTATGTGTGGGCCGAGACAGTGTGAGACCGTGTCGTCGGGACCAAGTAATGTGACGACATTCTCGGGTGATTAGGCGTGACTCCTTGGTTGAGGTCGAGGGCCGAGATACTTGACGCTATGGAACATCGGGTCATGGAGGTATGAGATTCCCTGATTGTCGTCTTAAGGCTAGGGTTGTGGTCCACGGGTTGAGGTTTCTTGTAGCATGACAAGGAGGTATGATATTCCTACTATCACTGTGATCATTGAGGCTCGGGTGTCGTCGGGTATAGAGGTATGACACTCCCTCTTGAGAATCGTGTGTGGAAGATGTCGTGAGAAGGCGTACCCTATGGTGGCTAGTGTGGGTGAGACACGTGCTCCGTTGCTGGTAGAGTCCTGAAAGACAAGAAAGCCTTCTCAAGGAGAAGTTGGCTTTGTAAGGGTTCCCCGAGTTGGGGAATCACGGGATAGTGATCACTCCTACACAAGGTGGCTTCACTGTGGTAGTGGAGAACACCATGGTCACTCCATGGTGGACTACTTGTGGCTAGAGTTTGGTTGCTTAACGTTGGGCATCCTGACTGACTATGTGTAGCTTCGGCCATTGAGGGCCTGGCATGTGGTTTTGGCTAGTAGAGCCCCGTTTGTGGTTTTGGCCATTGATGACTGTGCTTGTGGTTTTGGGCTAGTAGAGCTTCGTTTATTCTTTTGGCCGGTGTGGGCCTGGCTTGTGGGATTTGAAAGGAAATGGTTTGCAAAATGAATTTAAAGGAAAATTAATTATAGTTTTGTTTTTTGCTATTTTTCGTGGAGTGCGTGCTGGGTGACTTCTATCACTCATGCGTTTTCCTTGTGTTTTTGGGTTGTAGGTGCAGGCACGCAGGCGGTTTAGCATAGTGCATATAGATCGGATTCGCGTAGCCGCCCACACAGGTTCTTAGTAGTTTATTATCTTTGTTTAGCTTTAATTTTCCTGTAATTAAATTTGTTTAAATTGTTATGTGAAATTTGAGGCGTG
Organism: Posidonia australis; assembly: GCA_024699735.1. NCBI lineage: Eukaryota > Viridiplantae > Streptophyta > Magnoliopsida > Alismatales > Posidoniaceae > Posidonia > Posidonia australis. Next base: position 1,357 of record JAMKQA010090073.1, read on the forward strand.
ATAGAAGGTGTTTGCTCCATGATCTTTCACTTCTGCGATGTAGAGCTCGAGTAGTTCTGGGAGCTCTGGGATGGAAAGGAAGGAGCGCGTCGAGTCTGTAGCTGGGGGAGGAGGAGCTAGATAGAGTCAGACTAGTTCGAACAGTGGCCTAGAAAAGAAGAAATCTTGTTTTATCTGTGGGCGTATAGGACATGTACCAGCACAGTGTTACCATCGACAATGATATCTAGAAAAGATGGTCTACTACAATTGTGGAAAGTCTAGGCACATTTAGTGAAACTGTCTTGATCCTGTGAAGCCAACCAGAGACACACCCTAACAATCAACCAAGGGGTGAGTGTTCTCCATAACTGCTCCTAATGCTGGTCCTTCAGTGGACGTTGTTGAGGGTAAGGAATAAAGGCATGTTATGAATTGTAACCTTTCCCTTTATGTATTGCTGTATCTAGTACTCTTCCCTATGTTGTTGTTGATGATGATGGATGTTATAATATGATATTTAGGTTCCTTTCTTGTGGCTGATCGTATGGCTAGAGTCTTGTTTGACTCGGGGAGTTCCTTCTCTTTTATCTCTGAGTCATTTGCTACTGAGATTGGAGACAGGACGGCTAAGTTGGCTTTCCATCATGATGTGGTGACCCCACTGGGAGAGCACAACTTAGCATGGAAATATTTGCAGTCAATCAATGTGAAGTTGGGGGACCAAGTTTTCAGAACCTGTCTAATAGTGATGGATATGTAGGAATAGGACATCATCTTGGGGATGGACTAGCTGGCACAGCATTCAGCTATCATCGACTGTGCAAAGAGGAGAGTCCTGGCTGAGTGCTCAGGTTAGGGGTGGTGTGCGGTGCAAGGAACTAGACAGGGAGAACAGAGGACAATAATTCATGTAATCAAAGCCTACCACCACCTATCTAGAGGCTATATGGGATATTTGGCAAGTGTGACGATGCCTTCTTCTTCTGCTCTCGGGATACAAGTTATCTCCATGGTTCAAGAATATCCGGATGTTTTTTCCAAAAGACTTTCCTAGAATGCCACCGCACTAGGAAGTTGAGTTCCAGATCGACCTGATTCCAGGATCTAGTTCTATTTTGAAGGCTCATTATCGAATGGCACCAGTAGAGTTGAGGGACCTTAGGAATCAACTTCAGGAGTTGCTGGACAGAGGATTTATTAGGCCGAGTGTGTCACTTTGGGGTGCACCGGTATTGTTCATTAAGAAGAAGGATGGTTCACTCTGTCTCTGCATTGATTATCGGATGCTGAACTAGATTATAGTCAAGTATAAATATCCTCTACCTAGGACTGATGACTTGTTTGATCAGCTTCAAGGGGCTTCAGTCTTCTCAAAGATTGATTTAAGATCTGGGTATCACCAACTACATATCTAGGAAACTGATGTGCATAAGATAGCTTTTCGTACCTGGTATGGCCATTATGAGTTTTTGGTTATGCCATTTAGGTTAACGAATGCACCAACCGCTTTCATGGACCTAACGAACTAGGTGTTCAAACCTCACCTAGATCAATTTGTTGTGGTATTTCTTGATGACGTGCTAATATTTTCCCCTGATGTGTGAACTCACTAGACACATTTGAGAATTGTGCTAGAGACCTTGAGGCAGCACCAACTCTACGCAAAGTTCTTTAAGTGTGAGTTCTGGTTGGAAGAGGTTACATTCCTTGGTCACATTATATCAAGTGAAGGGATAAAAGTGGATCCAGCCAAAGTTGAAGCAGTCAGTAGTTGGTCTAGTCCCAAAATAGTGACAGAGATTAGAAGCTTCTTGGGCTTGACTGGCTATTACAAAAGGTTCATACAAGATTTCTCCAAGATTGTAGCACCTTTGACCAGATTGACACAAAAGGAGGTTCCTTTCATTTGGGACTGGCAATGCAAAGAGAGCTTCAATGAATTGAAGGCTCGACTGGTCACATCTCTGATTTTGACTCTACGCTCTGGGAGTGGAGGTTTTACAATATACTATGATCCTTGTGGGATAGGATTAGGGTGTGTACTAATGCAGCATGGGAGAGTTGTGGCGTATGCCTCACTTCAATTGAAGAAGCACAAAAGGAATTATCCCACTCATGATTTGGAGATGGCTGTAGTGGTGTTCGTACTAAAGATCTAGAGACATTTCCTGTATGGTGAGCAATTTGAGGTATTCACAGATCATCGGAGCTTAAAGTATATCTTCACTCAGAAAGATTTGAATCTGAGGCAGAGGAGATGGATAGAATACCTCAAGGACTATGACTTTAGCCTGTTCTATCACCCTAGGAAGGCTAATGTGGTCGTTGATGCCCTGTGTAGGTGCACCCACATGATGGCCAGCCTGATGATCAAGGAATGGCGTTTGCTAGAGAATTTGGTTGGGTGCAAACCTTTGAGGCAAACTCAGGGACCTACCAGTGCTTGGGTGGCAAATATGTCTGTTCGCCCAAGATTATTGGAGGCTATTGTGGTCGCTCAACAACTAGACCCCTTTGTGCAGAAGACTTTGGCAAAACTGGAGGCGAGAGAGGCACCTTACTTCTCTATTGGTGTAGATGGAGGACTCCAATATGATCTACATCTGTATGTGCCTTAGGTGGAGGAAGTAAAATAGAGACTACTCGATGAAGCCCAATGGTCAAAGTATATAGTTCACCCAAGGAGCACCAAGATGTATAAAGATCTAAAGAGAATTTTTTGGTGGCCTGGAATGAAGATAGAGATAGCTGAGCATGTGATGAAGTGTGCAACCTGCCAAATGGTTAAGATTGAACACCAGAATCCAGGGGGAATGCTACAACCTTTGGATATTCTAGTTTGGAAATGGGAGCATGTATCAGTGGACTTTGTGAATGGACTGCCCAAGACCAGGAGAAAGAACTACACCATCTAGGTGATTGTGGATCGTCTCACAAAGTCAGCACATTTCTTACCCGTGAGGGTGAATCTCCCATTAGTTCAATTGGTAGAGTTGTATGTGGCTGAGATAGTTCGATTGCATGGGGTTCCAGTGTTCATTGTGTCTGATAGGGACACCAGGTTTACATCTAGATTCTAGGGAGCATTGCAAGAGGCTTTTGGCACCATTCTGCATTTTAGCACAGCCTTCCATCCTAAGACAGATAGGCAGACTGAGAGGACTATCTAGACCTTAGAAGACATGTTGAGGGCTTGCACATTGGATTTTAGAGGAAGCTGGGAAGATCATCTTCCGTTGATTGAATTCGCCTACAACAATAACTATCACTCCAGCATAGGTATGGCATTGTAAGAGGCATTGTATGGCAGACCTTGTAGAACACCTACCTACTGGGATGAAGTAGGTGAGAGACAGCTCGTTGGACCAGAGATTGTGCAATAGTATATAGAGAAAGTGGACCTGATCAGAAAGAAACTGGCAACTGCACAGAGTAGGTAGAAGAATTATGCTGATCGAAGGTGTAAACCTTTAGAGTTCGAGGTTGGACACTTCGTCTTCTTAAAGGTGTCACCAACGAAAGGTGTATTTAGATTTGGGAAGTGGGGGAAGTTGAGTCCTCACTACATTGGACCCTACAAGATTGCTAGATGGGTCGGGGAAGTTGCCTATCAGTTGGAATTGCCTCTAGAATTCTCAGACATGTACAGTGTGTTTCACGTCTCGATTTTGAGGAAGTGCTTGGCTACTGCATCCCATGTGATTTCAGTTCAGTCGAGTGAGTTGCAGGAAGATTTGTCCATGGTGGATGATACTATGCAGATCCTTGATAGAAAGGAACAAGTCCTCAAGAAGAAGGTGATACCTCTTGTACTGGTTTAGTGGCAACACCATGCCATTAAGGAGGCAAATTGGGAGCAAGAAGTGGGCATGCGGTCCCTGTACCCCTAATTATTTGATTAGTGAATTTCGAGGACGAAATTCTTATGAGGGGGGGTGTGATGTAACATCTATGCTTGATTTTCCATTTAATGAAAGACCATGGAATTTGTTGTATTATTTGAATATGGTTTATTAATAGATAATCAGATATTGTGTTTGTCGTTGTGGCCTCTCCTAGTGTAATTGTGTTCTTGGTTTCCCCTAGTTGTGTGACTTCTCTGGCCTTGTGGGTTTGTATGTGCATTTTGGGACCCATACTTGAGGGTGAAACCCACTTTGTCTTGGTTAAGGAACCTAACCCAACCCCCTTTTCTAGGCATGAGCTCTTCTCCTCTAGCCAGTGATCCCTACTGTGGGAGGCCTACCTCGTCTCATCCCGTCGTGGCAGGAGCTGGTAGGGACGATCGACGGGGATTCTGGAATGGTAGTGGCAGAGGGGTTAAGATGGAGATGAGATAGCACAAGGAAGGGGAAGTCAAGCTTGTGGATGGAGGTGGAGACCAGAGGTGTGTCGAGTGAGGGAGAGGAGGAGAACCTTGAGCCGGTGGAGAGGAGGACGTGCTTACCACCACCGGAGGACGTCGAAGGTGCACGGAGCTCACCAGAGTAATGTATGTGTTTCCCTCTGTCCTTCATTTCTCAATTAGGGCTTAATGGATTCATGTGATAGATTATGCATAAATGATGTAGAAATCATGCATTAATAGAGGAAATGATGGAAATGAGGTGAATAACATGTTTATGATGGGATCATGAGATTTTATGATGATTTGGTGAGATTTGGTTGATGAATTCAATTGCATGCTACAATAACTTCATATGAGCTCTATGTCTTTGTTATTTTCTATAGAATAGCATGCTTAATGGTATTGTAAATGGATTGTGGGGTTTTGATGTAGATTTGAAGGTCTACACCCCATGTTTTACTTGTGATTTATGTGATAGATTAGATGGGTCCGCCCCTCACTCCCATTTTGGGGAGAAGAGAAGGACAAGCTAGGGGAGGTTTTCTGTAATTGTAGAGAACAGTATGTCGAACTGAATTTAGTATGCCGAAATGCTGCATTTGGGGTCCCTTGAGCCACTAATTCAGACAACCGGTCGAATTCAATCGACCGTTCTGGTAAGGGAACTGATAAACTGATAGAGATTTGATGTACCGAAATATTTTGGTCTACCAAATCTGGGATTTTTGGTCGATTGGGACCCTAGTCATTATATTGAATCAAGACCCAGAACCATATTGAGAAATGTTTTGTAGAATGCAGATAAAGTGAGATAAATGCATGATAGATGCTTGAAATGCATAGAAATGAATTATGAAATGTTTCATGTAAATAGATTGTTTTAATATTGTTTTCCATAAATTGTTAAACATAAAATATGTGGAATTGAATGTGGACCCATGAGAGGGATGAATATATGGTATGATGAACCATAGAATGAATGAGAATGTGAACGAATGTTTTTGAGAACCATAGATAATAAATGTGAATAATGATGTGTGAGATTCATAAAGGGTTTTTATGAAAGAAAAATGGTTTTGCCAAGTGATTTGAAATGAAAATTGCATGTGGTTTTAAAAGAGATTTTTGAGATTTTTAGGAACCACAATTTGACCAGGGCTTGCCGACAAGGGTAGTGAGACCTCTAGAGATGTCGGGGACGTTTCCTTGGTTGTGGTTGCCGAGTTGTGGTCTGGGGTAGGAGCCTCGAGACTATGGTGGTACTGTAGGAACTGGGGTACGGTAGACCTAGACTACCCTTAGTGTTGGTGTTGGATGGGTCTGGGGTTAGAGTCCCCATGTGCTCAAGCACTAGGGCATTGTGAGAATTCACTCCATGCTTGTACCATTGAGGGTACGCTTTTGAGGCTACGATTAGGGTGGTTGAACTCCTGCGTGGGGTCGTTCACTATGACATTGTAGTGTGGTCGGGGATGGATCCTCGACAACTACTTGTGGACAGGTCGATCTCCTATGGCCAAGGTGATACGACCAGTTTTGAGATATAGATTGAAATTTGTGGTTGAGCTAGTTTTCAGCCTTGGTTTCCTGTGATTTGTAATAATGGAATGAATTGTGTTTTGGGCTGAAAGTCTAGGCGAAAATGGTTTTCTTGATTTGTTCATAAAGACTTACTTATGGGCATGAGTTTTTAAAAAAGAAAAGGAAAAAGGAAAATAAAGTTTTGAGACGGCATCTTTTACTAATTTTATCGAATTACGTGTGTTGCCTTTTCGGTGTTGATGGTTTTTATGAGTTTTCCTAACCATGTAACGTTTTTGCCGAGTTTGTTGTTATTTTGGGATGCATACTGGGTGACATTCCATCACTCACGTGTGGTTTTTGGTTACTTTGTCTCAGGTGCTTAGTGAGAGGTGCAGTCTTGTCTGGTGCCTTACTTCAGAGCCACCATAGCCGCACGCCAGGTCTCGATGTTTCATTTTATTTATTTAATTTTATCAAATTAAATTTAATTATTTGCTTGGAGTAGTGTATATACCGTTGTGTAGCGCGATGGAGCGTTATAAGTCGCCACCTAGTCTATTTGGCGGAAAGATGAGGAGGACTGAATGCAAGGCAATGCAAAAAAAAAAAAAACGCAATACAAATGCAAATGCAATGCTTCATGCCTAAAGGATGTGACACATAGGTCACTGTGGGCCAGAGAAAGGGTAAGGATTCCTGTTACATGTGGGGAAGGTGTTAGGCACCCCCACATGCCCATCGAGTCGGTCTTTCTAGGCTTATCACTCGCATGTGTGACTTATGCATGTATGCTCGCCTATGTCCAAAATGCATGCTTGATGTTATGCCAATGAAAATGAAATGTGTGGGGTTACTTCTATATTGCCTAATGCTCAATAACGTTATATAGGTTCTAGACCAAAGCATAATAGCATTGGTATGATCCATGAGAGACATACATAGGGCTATGTGTGGTCAAAAGAACACGACACAACTTGCATCATATCTCTATATGGATGCAAATAAAATGCTAACGCATGCTTATATTATGCTAAATGATGTGCCAAAGTGTAGTCTAAATATGTAGGATGTCAGGTCAGGGATGCCGTAGCCAAAGATGATGGAAGAGACGTGCAAAACATGGGGCTAAAGTTGCTATCTGGACCTTGTAAATAGGGAGGTGCGCCAAAGTGGTGCACTAGGATGGTGCTCCACTCTGGTGCACCAATGAGGTGTGCCAACCTTGTGTGCCTAGTTGGTGCTCCAATCTGGTGCGCAATAGGAGTAATCCTCAGATGCTCTATTTCAAATAGTGAACTTGATCACCAAAAATAGTGAATTCCAGTGATCGAATTGAGCAACTACTAGCCTAGGAAGTATGAGGGATATATGATGAGCATGCATAAAGGTTGGATGGGGTCCTAGGATGTGTGGATACTTCTACCCACCTCCTCCCACCATAAATGGGTTCACCGACCGTGAACACCAGCTGCATGCATCAAGGGGGGCTCAACGACGTTACCAGAGGTTAGCAGGAGTTGGAGGAGAGGTGAGGATGCTATGTCGATGCCATGGAATACAATGACTTCTCCCAATCTCTCATCGTGCTTCACTATACTCCATGTGTTCGACCGGCCGTGGTGGTGGCTATGAACACCAGGTGACCTCCTGGCTTGCTTAGTGGAAAAAGAGGAAGAGAGAGGAAGATCGGAGTAGGCTTGCCATGTGCTCAGGCCATCAGCCTAGCACAAGTGACGCATGACCCATCACCGATGGCCGGTAATGAGGCGTATGCATGATTGTGAACATGTAATTCCGGAAAACACCAAACCAAGGAGCAAATGACATGTAAATATAGCACATCAAGAAGAAACTCATGCATGTACAATAGGAAAAGATGCTTGCCTATGTGCGATGGGATGTCCTTCCAGTGGGCGACTCGCGAAGGCACGGTTTGGGTTGGGGCGCTTGACAGCATCAGAGGTGTGTGAGGAGGATGATATGGTGTTCGGATGCTATGGGTGTAGTGATTGCTTAGTTTGGGTGGCCGAAAAGGAGGCATCAAGGTGAGTAGGAAGGCACTACTGGTGAAGCGAAAAGGTACTTGTGGTGGTGGGAAATTGGTTGACCTTCATCCAAATGCTTGGGAGGAAGGCTAATAAGGCCGGAAGATCAAATGCCTGGGAGCTTGAGTGTCGGTGAGGTCGATCGATGCAAGAGCGTAACAGACTGTATGCCTGCTGGGCTCATTGAAATAGGGGTGATGCACCATTATGTGCGCCACCAAGGTGCACCTAGATCGTGCACCCAAATGGTGCACCTATTTGGTGTGCTTGGCTTACTGCTAGATTGGTTTTTGGATTGTGGGCTTGGTTTAATGGATTGGCTATGGCTTTGGGCTAGTCTGGAGGGTGAAATGGGCTTTGGTATTGGGATGCATCTCGTCACCATTGGAGCAAACTTTGTCAAAGAGATTTGTCTACAAGTGGCTACCAAATTGGGGTGTCTACAGTTATCGTACAATTTTCCATGCCAAATTTCTTTAACAATTCATTTGTATATTTTTCTTGGAAAATAAATATTCCTTCCTTTAATTGTTTAATTTGAAGACCAAGAATGATCTGTAATTCACCCATCATATGCATTTCAAATTCTTTTTGCATAACTTGGGAGAATTCTTCACATAGCTCTTCATTTGTTGATCCTAATATAATATCATCTACATAAAGCTGAACCAATAAGATATCCCTTTCTTTATTTTTAATAAATAATGTTGTATCCACTTGTCTTATGGTAAATCAATTTTCCATCATAAAACTTTTCAATTTTTCATACCAAGCTATAGAAGCTTGCTTCAGTCCATTTAACGCCTTATTTAGTCTATACACATGATCAGGATATATTTCATCCTCAAAATCCAAAGATTGTTTTACATACACTTCTTCTTCTATAACCCCATTTAGAAATGCATTCATGACATCCATTTGAAATAACTTGAAATTCATATGACTAGCATAGGCTAACAACATTCTAATTGATTCTAATCTTGCAACTGGTGCATAGGTTTCATCAAAGTCTATCTATAATGACCTGGATCTGGATCAACATTTTTGGCTAGATATTTTTAATGGAGTTTTGGATTGTTAGACGCTGAGTTCCCTGCGTTCATTGTAAAATGCAGCTCTAGCAACGTTCTATGCCTGTAATGTGGGCTTATGGCCTTTTTGGTGTTGAGTGGCTGTGATGTTGTGTTGATCCTTGTGGAAGTTTAAGGGTGTGACCTAGGCCGTGGAGGTTTATTTTGTGTGCCTAAGTGGCTGGTCCTTGGTTGCATGAGTCACATGGACGTGGGAGATTGCGTGGTTTGATCTCATGCTATGGCTTCTTCCTTCCTTTCTTTCTTTCTTTCTTTTCTTTTCTTGTCTTTTTCTTTTCTCTCCCCTTTTTCTCTTCCTTGGGCCAGCCCATTCTTCCTTTCTCCTTCTTCTTCTTCTTTCTCTTTTTCTCCTGCTAATGAAACAGAGAGAAGGGAGAGATGAGAGGGAGACGTGAGATAGTGGAGGGATGGAGAGGTGGCCAAAGGAAGAGAAGCTCGTTGCCATCGCGCTGCCGCTATCGCGAGGAGGAGAAGGAGAGGAGGAGGTTCAGTGACATAGGAAGAGGAAGACGGTTGGCCATTTACTCAAGGTACACACCGCTTATAGGAATTCTTTCTTGTTCAATTCATTGCATAGGGCTTGTTAGAGTGGATTGAATGTGTTTGGATGTTCAAAGAATTTTTGAGGATTTTACAAAATTTGTTTGGAATTCTTGACGACTCTTTAGGTTTTTGGATGAATAATGTTTTCGATTGTTTTTCTTGAATTTCTCGAGCCACAAGAGTCAAATTCTCGTGTTTTCTGGTCCAGGCTCTCGAGCTTGATGAGTTTTTCAGTCTGGTATGTGGAATGTGATTTTTGGTTACTTGTATGATTTTTAGTTTCAAAAATTTAATTGTGGTTTATACTATTAATCCGAAGGATTTTTCGGTGATTTCTCAAGCTATGATGCATGGAATTTGATGATTCCTATTCCATTGTGTTGATTGCATGATTTCCTTCAGTTCGGTACCTTGTTTGCTGAGTTTCGTGGAGTGTAGACTAGATTAGGGCATGGTATAAGAATCAACAGCCATGGGTTCAGAGCTCTATGCTCTGAACATGGAAAATCAGCCAAAGGCGCACCTCCTTGGCGCACTAGAATGGCACACCTGCTAGGTGCAGTTTTGCCCTGGTGGGTTGCTTTACAGGTTAGGTGCTAATGCTGCCCAAGTTACCTTGTACATGTATAACCCTATTAAATGGAGGTCTAATGATAAGGGTAACTTGGTGAATCATAAATGGTTAGGATTATCATTAGAAATGATGTAGGGATTGCCTAAAATAGATTAGCAAGATCCTACTTGGGCAATGGGTAGATTAAAAGTCCATAAAACTTAGAAAGTATTAAGCTCTCCCTTTAATGGTATAGATTAGACATTAGGGTTTATAATTCACCCTAGGACCTTGTGATAATCAATTTGGGTGTAGTGCGCTGAATGAGATATTCGGTTGCACTATTTTGGGCATTTGACTCTGACCTAACTGTGCTCCTGAGGGATGAGCTAGTAGGCATCTTACACTTTGGCACCAGAACATGGAGTTTTAGCTATGGTTTGTGTTGGTGGCCGGTCTTGTAAGTTGAATGGGACTGCAAGACCATGGTTTTAACTTTTGTTAGGTGTTTTGCTTAGGTTGTTGTCGTGAGCTGAGCAAGGTGCTCAGGGACTCAGACGCTCCCAAGGTGTGGTTGCTTGAGCTTGATAGAGGTGTTGTTCAAGCAATGCTTTGAGTTGTGGTTTTCGGTTTTGGTTTCCATGTCGTTTTTGGACATGGGGCTTTGTGAGATTTTTAGAAGGATATTTAATGGTTTTCGAAATTGTTTCCTAAAAGGTTTTGGAAAAAGAGTTGCATAGTTTGCAAAGATTTTAAAAGGTTTTCCAGAGTTTTCTGTTGCTAGGGTCGAGACACTGACGGTGCCTGTTGTCAAGACCAGAGTGTGTGACGACATCCTTGAGTGGTCGAGCACATTGCCTAGGGTGAAGTCGGAGACCACAAGGTTGAGGTAAGTGTTTGTCAAATCCTGAAGGTATGAGACTCCTGGGTTGTTGTTCATTGGCCAAGGCTGAGGTCCACAGGTTGAGAGCTAGCTGGACTCGGAGGTAAGACACTCCACTTGTTCCAGGTGCCGAAACCTAGGGTACTGATTGTACACAGAGACACGTGACAGCAAGCTAGGGAGTATGAGACCTCTGTGTGGCTATACGTGATACCTTTGTTAGTACGAGTGTCTAGACTGAGACTTGAGGACATCGTGAGAGGGCATACCTTGTGGTGAGGTCTTGTGAGAGGACGACTTTCCCAGGGAGGGTTAGCATAGTGAGGGTCCGGTAGAGAGGCAGGATACTGTGACGAACAAACTCCTCTATAGGGTGGTTGTACATGGTAGTGCAGACACCGTTGGTCGCACTTCAATGGACTGCTTGTGATTAGTGTTGGTTGCTTGGAGTTAAGCAACACAACTTGGAGGTTACGGGCTGTGATGAACTGGCTACAGTGGTCCATGGTTGTGCAGTAGTTTCGAGGACTCTGTGCCTAATAACTACTTGTGGCCAGTATTTTGTTGTAGTTTTGTAGTTTTCGCCTGTGAGTGGCATTGTTTTGTTTTCGCCTGCGGGTGGTGCTATGTTGGTTGAGCCATAGAGGAACATTGAGTTGTGTGCACAAGAGGTGGCATAGTGGTTTTTTAAAATGTGGGATTGTGCCTGTTTTTGAAATATGAATGGTTTGTTTGACTAGGCAAAGGCTTAGTGTTGGTATGACACTCTCTCGTGGTGGTGTACTTGTTTTGGCAAGTGTGGCCATTTCAAGTAATGCATAAAAGGTTTTAAAAGAGAAATAAAGATTTTAAAAGCATGGTTTTGAGGTTTTGTTGCTTGCTGGGCAATAGTGGATTGCCTTGGTTTTGTGTTGCAACATCCAGGTGAGATGCCTATACTTGTGTTGCCATGGCATAGTTACACCTATTTCCTCAGCGTGGTGTGCCAAGTTATTAGGTGGGGGTGTGTGCTAGGTGACCATTCGAGTGGTCATTCACGTGTACTTTGTTTTGTGTTTTTGGTAGGTGTAGGATAGTAGTTGTTGATTGCTAATGTATATAGAAGGAGTCATGCTGCCACACATTAGGAATTTTGGTGAGTGTTTAGTTAGCTTTAATTTCATGTTGTTTATTAGCTTTATCTTGTTTAATGCACTTAGACTTGGTATCATAATTAGCATAATTGTAATTGAAATTAAAAAAAAATGTGTAGCTAGGTTGAGAAGTAGTGGCCTAGGGGACCAGACATTACACTATCCCTTCCTCCTAATTATACCCTTGAGCTACCAACCTAGCCTTATTTCTAACTACATTCCCTGATTCATTTAGCTTATTTCTAAATATCCATTTTGTCCTATTACTTGATGATTTTTAGGTTCTAGAACAAGTTTCCAAACATTATTCCTTTTAAATTGATTTATTTCTTCATGCATAACAATGATCCAGAATTCATCACTACATGCCTCTGTCACGTGCTTAGGTTCAATGAATGATACAAATGCATATGTGGCACATTTATGATCAAGTTTGGATCTAGTTAAGATTCCTTTAGAAACTTTTCCTATAACAAGTTCCTTAGGATGACTAGGTATATATTTCCAATCTTTGGTCTTATTTCCTTGGTTGTCCCTATTTTGAATAGTTTCTTCATTATTTAAATTTTCAAAGTTGTTTTCAAAATTTTCTTCTTCATAGTCAATGTTAATGGTTTTAGTGCCATTTTCATCAAAATTTACATGTAATGATTCTTCAATTGTTAATGTTCTTTTGTTGTAAACCCTATATTCCAAGCTTCTTGAATAGTACCCAAGAAATATTCGTTCATTAGCCTTAGACTCAAATTTATCTAAATTGTCCTTGGTGTTTAAAATAAAACATTTGCAACCAAAAACGTTAAAATATGATATTTTTGGTGTTTTGCAAAACCAAAGTTCAAACGAAGTTTTATTTAAAATAGGTCTAAGTAAAACACAGCTCAAAATGTAGTATGTAGTATTAATGGCTTTGGCTCAAAAATGTTTTGGTAAATTATTTTCACACAGCATGCTTCTAGCCATTTCTTGAATGGTTCTATTTTCCATTTCAACAACTCCACTTTGTTGTGGAGTCTTTGGGAAAAAAAATTATGATTAATTCCATTTAGTTCACAAAAACATTCAAACTCATCATCACTACAAGAAAATTGACATTTAGCGAGGACAATATTCCTCGCAAAATCCTCGCTGGATAGTTTAACTAAGACTTTGCGAGGAATAATTATCCTCGTAGCTATGTAACTCATTAAATCAATACTACGAGGATATATCCTCGCAATGTGCTAGTGAAAATTTGGCGAGGAAATTACGAGAAAATATTTCCTCGTAATGTCCTCGCCATGTCCTCGGTAAGTGCTCGCTAAATATAATGAGATTGTATCGTCGTACCAATTTTAGCGAGGACATTTCCTCGCAAATTGCTCACTAAGTGCTCGCTAAATATCATAATTTTTGCGAGGAAATGTCCTCTCTAATATTGGGCATTTTAAAAAAAAATTAACACAATACATTATAGAATTGACATTCAAATACCTGGTAAAATGACATTGAAATACATTCACAATTACATTATTTGTACACATATATAGATTTCATAAAAAAAAAATTCATTTGATTATACAATTTTACACATTCAAAGTTTTTACAAAAAAAGTAGCTAATACAACACTGAAATATCTTAATACAAGTCGATGAATACAATACAAGGCAAAACAATATA
>JAMKQA010090075.1:0-12114 GCA_024699735.1 Posidonia australis
ATGAAAAGTTAATTTTTTCAAAAAAAATGGAAAAAGATTGTTGGACCCGTTAGACCCGGACCCAGACCCAGACCCATTATCTTCATGGGTCTGGGTCTGGGTCTGGGTCTTGATTTTCAGACCCAGACCCAGACCCGGACCCAGACCCATGAAATATGATGGGTCTAGGTCTGGGTATAGGTAGACCCGACCCAGACCCAACCCGTTGCCACCCCTACTCTCCAGGTTGGTGAAACTTGTGAGGGAATTGAGACTTTCCATGAGTCTCTCCCTTCGAGGCTGATTTTTTGTCTTCAATGAGTAAATGATTGACTGAAGTTGTTAGATTATCCTGATTCCCATAGGGAGTAACAGTGTGGTGGAAGTGTAATAATCCTAATCTTATTAATCCATAATCAATTAGGTGATATAGTATTTTAGAAGTAACTTCTATTTTTTTTAGTATAACATTTAATTTTTACATTTTTGAGTTAATTTCAAGTCTGATATTATTTACAACGATCTAAGTTTAATTGATCCATAATAATTTCAGATTTAACAATCAAGTCTAAAATGTTTATATTGAAGTTGACATAAAAGTTGATCTTAGTTTTTATTTAACTACATTTATTTTTTTATTTTAAGCCACGTAGGATTAAATATTAAGATGTTATAGAAAGTCTTTCGTTCATTTGTCTTTTCAAATGTTGATTCTGTTTCCTTGGCCAACGTCCAACAACCTATTTATTGTTACTCTTTATGATGTCTCTAGCATTTAAGATGGCTCTTTAGGTTGTTGAAGCTCGAGAAGGAATCGAGACTTCCCATAAGTCTTTTCCTTCAAGGTATTTAGACTTGAATTATTCCCCACTAGGTGTTATGATACGTGAGAAATCTTCACATAATTTTCCTTGGTTTGCATGTTGTCAAAAGGTGGACTAGCCCAAGTTGCAAGCCATGAGACCCAAAGTCTCAGTGGTATTAAAATCCCGATTCCAACAGTCCGATTCAGCGAAGATTTTACATGCAAAGGAGCACCGAGTGAAGAGATGGTGTGTGATTTCAGCACGTTTCTCACAAAAAAAACAAACAATGAGTCATTGATTTGCAGGTGTATCTGCCAAACTTGTCCGCTGGCCAGATAAATCTATCCTCTCTACTAGTACCACCAAAACTGGGAGTTTTGAGAATAACTCTTGGCAATTAGAGTGTCAAAAATTTCATTAATGAGTGTTGAATTCCTTTATGTTTTTGTCTTCAATGACTTAAGATTGAAGATGTGGCTTTTATTTCATTAAGTGTAGCACTTGATTCTCATATTTGTGATTGGTTTAAGTTTTGACACTATTTGTAATGTATCCATCTCAGAAGTTAGACCTAATCGTTGAGTTTAAGATGATTAAATTAAAGTTGATGTAGTAGTTAGATCCTAATTTCTATTTAACCTCATTTACTTCTTATTCTAAGTGATGTAGGACTAAATATTGAGGTGTTAAAGGAAATCTTTAAATCATTTGTCTTTTCAAATGTTGATTCCTTCCTTTTCACTAACAATCTAGGTACGCTAAATCTTTATGAAGTCTCTAGTATTTATTGTAAAATTTTCCTTGGCTTGCATGTCATTGTGTCAAAGGAGTAAGCACACAGCTTTGCAAACTACTAGTAGATTAGGTACGTACATTACATGATTAAAAGTAAAATAAATAAATAAATTATGAATATAAAAAAGAAGAGTGATAGTTTTTAATAAAAGATGTACTTTCTTATAAAATGTCAAAATTTTGTTATTTTTAGACATTATTTTACATTTAAAGTTTTTAGTATTGATATGAATGAAAAAAGTATTATAAGTTATGTCATATTTTTAATACATATTCAAGTCACTTAAAACCATTAAACATAAAATTATTTTTTTCAAAGAGATAGTAAATCAAACATGTGAAATAAACCATTAGAATAATAATAAACTATAATTTATGATATAAATGCATAATATTACATGAAATATTTGAAAATTTTGTTTAGATAAACTGATATATATATATATGAGTTATTGAGTTACATGTGATTTAGAAATTTAAGAAGATTAACATTATAGTAAATATCATTTTTGATTAATGTTAACACTATTTTTATTTATTAATAATTGATGTTTTTTTTTATTATAGCATTAGTAAATATAAGTTATGGAAACTTAAGAGTCTAAGATGAAATAATGTTAATAAGAGGAATGAATTGGGTAAAAGGACATGAATAAGTAATATTTCTCTTAAATGTAATTAATGAGCAATGCATGCATGTATTTTAATTTTATATATAGAATCCTAATTTAGAAAGAGATATGAAATTTATTTCTTTATGGTAAATAAAATATAAATAATCAAATATTATCTTTTTTATAAAAGTTTTTATTTAGTCAATACTTAAAAGACATGTAAAAAAAATTATATGCAATTTTTATAGTTGATTTTGCAAAACAAAAAAGATCTAAATAAATACGTTTCTGACATTCAATGTAAATTCAACACCACAAACAAATAACATTAATAATTGAGTCTCTTATTATAACATTAACTGATGTAAGTTATGGAAACTCAAGAGTTTAACAATACCATGTATGCAATGATATTAAGAATGAGAATTAATAGGACTTAGAGGACTTGAATAAGTAATATTGCTCTTAAATGTAATTAATAGGTAATGTATGCATGTATTTGTAGACATTCCGATTTTAAGGCGGTTCGCCGGTGAACTCCCAAGAAGATGTTGCTTTGGATACGACAAGCCTTAACATCATTTAAGCTTCACCCGACATCTTGTTTACCCTAAGCCTATGACAAACTCATGGTCTGATTAATAATCCAGGCAGTTAGGTGGGAGGACTATACTGAAGTACCAATGTGGAGTACCAATATGGAGCATCAAGTTGGCGCACCAATGTGGCGCACCAACCTGGCGCACAGTCACTTTTCAGGGTGCTAGCTATTGACTTTCCATCTTTTGTGCTTGTAACCTCCCCCTGCGAATATTCCTCTACGAATCTACACAGGATTGTTGGTTTCGAGGCTTTTTGCATCCTAAGGAGTTACCTCTTCATTGTCTTTAAAAGGCCATCCATAAGCAACATTTTTTCTCTCTTGGTAACTCACCCACTCTAGCAACCAGCATTGCTACCTTCAGAGCATTCCCTTGCATCCCTGAGCACTCCCAACTGTATCCAAAGCAACAAGGAGAAGATATCTTGAGCCATCCAAGGAGGAGACACCATAGGTAAGGTCTTTTACCCACCTCTCCATATGGATTTTACATAATATTCTGGATAAAACCTGCAATTAGGCTGATATAATGTCTATATAGTGATGATCTTTTGTTATTTTGGATGTTCATGATGCTCCATGCTATATTCATTGCTTCTTTGTCATGATGATTTTGCATTGTGTGATCTTTGTTTAGCAATGAATCATAGTCCTACGTAGCCACTAGCAATGGAACATGAGCTGTGATGCATCCCCTATACATGTTTTATCATTTCCACATGCTCCCTAAGTCAACCAGATCATTGCATGAATCATAAAATCCACCATAGGTAGCTGCAATCCAAAGGAACCCATGAATATGCATGACTAAGGAGAGAATGACAAGAATGTTTTCGGCTTGATTATTCAACATGATTTGGTTCCCTGGTATCTAGAATCATGATCTGAACAGACAGTAACCTAATTAGTTACATACATCTGGCCCAGACTTTGAAATCAGGCTGTAGTCTGAAACAGGGTATCTGAGGTGCACCAACCTGGCGCACCATGTTGGCGCACATAACTGGCACACCAGCCTGGTCAAAGGGTGTAGGCAACCTATTTTCGCATCATGATTTGCATGCCTTGTTGATTGTCTTGGACTTTGATCTTTTTGATGTTTGATCTCTGATATGCCATGTTCTTGCTCGCATAATTTTAGCATATAATAACACTGTTTGTATTAGTTTTGCATCAAGTGAAGTCGGCTTGTCACTTGGATTTGGTGAATTGGTTGCATTCCGGGACTCTTTGTGTAGAGTTCGTTTGCATCAGTCTATGATCCCAACCCAAGTAACATAGCTGAGAATCATTAGCTTTTATCAGTATAGGAGTTTTGGGGTCTTGTGTGAGGCTTTGCCCTTGAGCACAAGACCTATGTCATGATGTCTTGGGTTCCCTCTTTCCTTTATGACTTTGTGGAAGAGGGGGAAACTCACATGTGATCAGGTGTTTTAGATGTCCATGATGCACATTCAGATGGTTTTAAGCATGTTTGCAAGATTTTATATTGCGTGGCACATTAGTCTAGCTTACTGTCTGATTTGCAATTTCTGGGACTCACTTTAGTGGCACACATTACTGGCACACCTGAGTAGAGCACATAGGTGGCGCACCAAACTGGAGCATCAATCTGGCGCACCAAACTGGCGCACCTGCCTATTTTCACTACACCAATAGTAGCTTTTTGGCATGGTATTTTAACATGATTCTCGATTTGCTTTGCCTTTGGTTTTCATTGGGTGCCCTCTTGGATATATCAGGATGACTCTAGTCTGTTTTCATTCACATTTATGCATGGTAGCTTAGGTTTTGCATATAGCAAAGCGATGACGTTAGCCATTCGATATTGTTGGATCCGTGGTAATATCCGCGCAATATCTTTGCATCGGTGTTTGATCCACAACTTAGGTGACCTTTTTAAGCATTAGGACACATCCTACAGTCTCTCCACCCATGTTTAGCATAAGACATCACTTGCATATAGCGTTGCATTGCATATCGCCCCCGAGCGTACAAAAAAAGGCTGAAAAGCCGACATTTCAAATAAGTAAATGAGAAACCCATGAAAGACTGATTTCTCGGGCGCACGAGGGTGCCTAGTACCTTCCTTGTGCGTAACAGGGATCTTTGCCCATTTCTGGTTCATGTTGACCTTTTTTTCATTGGCTTATTGTATAATTTTAATGTTTTAAAACAGATTTCCTCGTCTCTCGTTTTCAAGTAAACTAGGTGGCAACTCCTGCATTTTATCATTGTTTTTATTATTGTGCCGTGACTTTGCTTGCCCTCATGTATTTGGCCTTTCGCGCCACGCACGAGGTTGTCGCCAGTATGGTTACAATATTGTAATTTTATTTATGAACAAACTTGAAAAAAAGAAAGTCAAGTGACTCATAAATTTGTTAAGAATAATTGAAACAATTAAAATTTTCAAAATTAATTTTACTTACTCATTTTTATAGTTGATTGTTTAAAACAAAAAAAAATAAAAATGTTTGTGGCGTTGAATATAAATTCTGCACATACGTTCAACTAAGTTAATAAGCGTATTATTATAAATCTTTAATTGTCAAAGCATGCGTCTTCTTCATTCTCAAAGTGATAATTAGTAATATTGTCACAATTAGTGCTGAATATATAAGATTTAGCTACATACTAATTATATTTATTAATTAGTTCATCAATATTCTTAATGTTCGAAATATATAAATTAATCCAAATTATATATATGAAACATAAAATGATTTTATTTTATATATCGGATTGTAATCAGAAAAAAAGATATGAAATTTATTTCTTTTTGGTAAATAAAATATAAATAATCAAATATTATCTTTTTGTAAGAGTTTTTATTTATTGAAGTAATTAAAAAACATATGTAAAACATTTGATTCAAATTTTTTCTAGTTGATTGTCTAAAACAAAAATATCTATCAAAAGATGTTTATGACATTAAATATAAATACTACACATACATAGATAAGTATATTATTACAAATCTTTAATGATTATTGCTTAAGTAGTATGTTTCTTCTTCTTTTTCAAAGTAACAATTAATAACATAATATAAATATATGAAACCTTTCTTCCCATGGGACATTCACATTCACTAAGAGCATTCGTTTGGTGCACGTCGATTCAACGCCCACAAATTAATACAACTATCAACTCAAATGACAACAGGTGATTAAGGAAATTGAAATGTTTTTTTTAATTACATTACAATAAGATTGGCATTTCGTGATAATTGTTAGTAGTAAATACAATATTCGACATTGAATGTGTACAAAAATGATCTAAAAGGATGATTATTAGTTACAATTTTTTATTGATCACTATTATACATATTAGTGACTAATTTTATTTGTCACTATAATTATTTTGACAAATACTCTTATCATTCATATTCTTAATAGCAACCATTTACTTATTTGTCACTAAATTCAATTATTTAGACTTTAATGACAATAAATAATAGCCATTGATTTTTATAAATACATATTAATAACAACACACATTGACGCTACTGTACCCAAGTATTTTTTTTCCTTTCAATAATCCGATCAGTTCATTGTAAAGAGTAAACCTATGTCGTCCTAGTACTCATGTATATTCTTCCCCATTAGCAAAAGATATTGCCCTAGTAGAAGAGGGAAGAACTCTTGAGAAAAACTCAATGAAAATCCCTCAAACCGCTTCAACATGATCTTCTCTCGACCCACCATGGATTTTCTTCCCTACTCGCCCCTCTTCCTCAAAAAGTCACCTCCACCATGGATTTTCTTCCTCGCTTTTATTCACATCGATCCACCAGCCACAATCTTGTTCTTGGTTTCTCCTCAACGCTTTTTCTCTTTTCCTTGATGTTGATCTTGCAGGGTTCCTTTCCCACATCAACATTGGCTACTTCAATATCAACTTAAGAAGGTACGAAAGCACCACATATGTCTTATTTTTCATTATGCAATTTTTACTTGCTGGAATTAGTACAAGATAATCTATCTTCATGTGTTTACGTCTCTAATAATCTGAAATGAAACAACCTTGGGATCAATCTTTTCTTCTCATTCTTTGTTGACTTCGGTTGGGTGTGGAAGAAAAGAGTACTGCTATAACCTTGTCTTTTTCTAGACTGTAATAGGATTTGGGTATCTTCCCCATCACTTTGATCCTCTCTGTTTTGATGCACTTGAACATTGGGGTCTGATTCTATGGATTTTTTTAAAGAAAAGAAAAGAAGGAAATCTTTTAACTATTGGTTTGGCGGTAGGGGTGAAGATTTGGTGGAGATAAAAAAAGGAGCAAGAAGAAAGTTTGAGTTTCAAGAAGGAGAGAAAAATAGAAAAACCATGATCGCATGTGTTGTTTTATTTGAAATTGGTAGATAAATATTTTCTCTTCCTACGGTTCATGAGATTTGAACCTGAAAGGGAGGTGTGAATTCCACTTCTTCTAGTCAAATGTACCATGGTAGTTAGTTATGACTACATGTGTTTATCCTTTTTGAAGTTGGGACTCTTCCTTGCACTTTGTGGGTGGGAAAAAACAACCGAAGGATAACAGAATCAAGACATCGTGAAAGGGATGAGAAAGCGAAAGCAACAGTGGAGGGGCTCCAGTCATCCTTGAGCTCTTATCCACCTTGCGACTTGTTTTGAATGGAAGGCCTTCAAGAGCCGTCTTCTTGACGAGGATGACTCTGACGACTCTGATCTACCTGTGACCTCCAGACGATCGGGCAAATCTGCGCCCGCCTTCTCATCCGCACACTCACAGGTACGTGGATCTGGAAAGACCCTTTCTTCCCCTCCTCCTTTAAAACTAGATCCTTCATCTGGTATCCCTCCTTAGCCGGTCTCACTCTATCTCTGCAATGATTGGTTGAGGGGAACATGGCTGGCTTGGCCCTGTTTTGGGTGGTTTCTGTGGCTTCAGATTAGATCTGATTCTTTGTCCTCTTCATGGACTCTGCTCGGGAAACGACCAGATCTGGTCGTTGACATTCTTTTCTGAACTCTAGAAATATCTTTTAGCTGGTTGCGCAATCTTAGTAGATGTTATTTTTCTTCTGATATGAATATGATGCTTTCGATGAAAAACCATCTTTTTCAGTGCATTACTATTCTGATCCAGCTCATGATGACAATAAGAGATATAAGAAATATAAGAAAATAGATATGCCTTTATGTGAAAATAATTCTTCTCGTGATTCTTCTTGCGATCAAATTCTTTTTTATAAGAATGAGTGTAAATCTTTTGATTTTTTGGAGATTTCATGTTCGACAGTGGAGAATATTATTCCTTCTTTCTCTGATGAAGTTTTTAGTTCTGTTTCTTCTCCGACTCTAGCACTCCCTCTATCGATCAACGGTCGTTGGACCGTCGATTCACTTGCTTGTCTAGAGAAGCCAAAGGAGGGAAGTTCCCTAGGCTCTGACATGGGTTCCAGTTCCACTGTAACTTTCTCGTCTTCTGTGTGGGATTATTCGGAATATAAGTCACTGATTATTACTACGATTTATGATAATAATTCCCATTATTTCGAGGACTCTCTTTTTAATCACTCTAGGGATTTGTCGGTTCAAATATCTAATAACAAATTCAACCCTCCATCTGTTTCGGTAGGACTATTGGGTTTCCAAGACGACGACGATCTCTCTGCAGCAATAAATGCGTACAGTAACTCTTTTCCTCATGACATTAATAGCTTGCATATTTCCCACGAACCTTATAAGAAGTCACTTTATGCTTCCTCGTTATTAAGTGGGCTTTTTTCCAATATGGAGAAAATCTTTGACAAGGAGATTTACTCTAACAACTGTGATCATTTCAATGATTTTCCTCTCTCTTCTCCTTCCACTGGTGAGAGATATTCCCTCACTGGCACAAGATTTTCCGTCCTCTCCTCCCCAGTTAAGCTTTTCTCCCCCTCCTTTGCATCTGGTGCTCCGTGCGGCACAAGGAATCCTCCTTCTTCAGTTCCAGAGGACTTGGGAGGCGACTGGAGGGTGGTAGCTAAGAAGAAAGTCTGCTCCCCTTGGGTAAGCTTTTGACGTCTGTCGGGGAGATGCTTTAGTTGTGGCTTGTGAGGGCATTGTCAAAAGATTTTGTAAGTTTATAGGTTTTTGTTTTAAATGCAAATTTCCTTCTTATTCTGTAGTACTATGTAATTTTTTTCAGGATTCTTTAGCCTCCATTCCCCCACCTCACAGTATGACTGGCCTATTCCCTCACAATCCCACCATCTTACCCCCTTCTAAGGCTGTCTCTGACCTCTATCAGTCACCTCACATACCCCTCATCTCACTAAGGTGGCACTAGAAGAGCACCGTCGTGCTGGCTGGCCTTGCACCTTAGATGTGGAGGTGCAAGTCTTCTCCCTGGGGAAGTTTTTACTGATATTTCCTTCTACTAAAGCTAGGAATGAAACCCTTAATATGTATGGATCAACCCTACAGATGATATCTGCTTCCATTATCCTCTGGTCCCCCAACTCTAATGTCGTGTTTACCATGAAGGAAGAAGGAGTATGGATTAGACTTGAAGGGATACTTCACTATTTCTGGAATGTGGACATCTTCCATCATATGGTTTTTGGTTTTGCTGAGTTGTTAGAAGTAGATTTGTCCATTGATTATGCGAAATCCTTTGGGTTTTCTAGAGTCAGGATCAAGGTTCACCCGGGCAAAGATATCCCTGACTGCAGATTCTTTGCTTTTGGGAAAATAGTATACCCTATCAAATTTAGGCGTAGTTGGGACATATGTCTCCCTTCTGCACCTACTCCTAATACACTCCCTGCTTGGCCCACTAAACCTACTCCAGTACAATCAGGTTCCAGTGCTTTGCACCCTATCTGTAAATCATTCAAAAATAACAAAGGATGGAGAGGTGGCAAAGGCAGCAAAATCTCTAGAAATGGTAAAAATGTGTAGACTAGATCCACTAGTCCTAGCTTACAACCTTTTGCAAGTTCAACTGTGTATCCTTCCTACTCCCACTCCTCCTCCTGGGGGTGGTTACAATTCCTCAACCTCTCTACCCACTAAACAACCTTCCCTAGACCATCCTCATACTGTGGATGAAACATCCAAATTTGTGGAGGCTGAAATTAGAGCAAGGAACTTATCAATGGCCAAATTCAAAAAAGTGTTGGCAGTGTATGACTATCTGGAACAAGATGATCTGGGCTGTTCAAATGAAGAGACTCCTGGATCTCACCCACCAACCCCTATCCATGCCCTAGGTAATAATTGCATTACTTCTTTTGGAAATTCTACTCAGTGTGATAGTCCCTTAGTAAACAACACTGCAATATTACATGATTCAGGGTCTACTTGTTCTTATAATGAGGATAATTTTAATCATTTACTAAATGATGCCCTTATTTGGGACTCTTATGACTATTTCCAGAATTTCTGTGGGAAAATAGGAATATCCCTAAGTACCTTTGAAGACGTAAAGAATTTCTTTAACATAGTCAGAGAGGATCAGGAATTACCACATATAAACATTGATGATGATCCTGGTTTGGTTGAGAACTTTGCTTCTCTTTGTTTATCATCCCAAAATAAATGATTATTTCTGCCTAGAATATTAGAGGATTGGGTAATAGTGGAAAGAAAAGAGGTATTCATTATTTTGTTAGATTAAATAAAAGTAACATCCTTATAATTAGTGAAACTAAGAAAGAATCTTTTTCCCCCATCCTCCTCAGAATCCTAGGAGGAGGTTTACTAAATAAATGGTCTTTCCTTCTCTCATTGGGTGCTTCTAGGGGAATTTTCATTGAATGGGATGATAGAATATATGAACTATGTAACACTATAGTTGCACCTATTACCTTTCCTTGAAACTAAGAAACTGTTCTGATGGTTATGAATGGTGACTCATAGGTGTCTATGGACCTTGTGATCTCAGATCAAAAATTGATTATATTGAGGAATTGGATTTCCTCAGTAAAATGATTAACTCTAATTGGATCATAGGGGGAGACTTTAATTTAATTAGATACTATTAGAAATATATTTTGTTTTGATGATTACACCTGCAGTAATGAAGTTTTTGTATATTTTCATGGAAATAAAAGGCTGAAGAAATTATATGTTGTAAATGTATGTACTCAGAAAAAGGATTGAAGAATGTAATTAAGTCATGTAAAGTTTATTTTGTAAAAAGTCAAAATATTTACAAAGTTTCATGAATTATCAAAATCGGCATACCGATTCAAGAGAAAACGGCATACCTAACGGCGTTCCGAATTCAAAGAAGTAGAAACCAGAAACGGCATACCGAATAGAAACGGTATACTGAATAGAAACGGTATACCGAAGCAGGAGAAAACGACACTAGCATCGGAATTCCTGGAAAAATTGAGGAGATAAAGATGAATATAGAAACGACATACCGGGATGAAACGGCATACCGTTTCATGAGAAATCGGTATACCGAAAGAATTTCGACATACCGAATTGCCCGACAAGTGCAGACTGAAGATCATTTTGGCATTCCGGAGGTCAAAACGGCATACCGAATGACTAACCGTTTGTGACCGTTTTTCTAGTCGTTAGACACATCCTTCAATGGTCTTATGGCTATAAATAGGACTCGATTAGCCTCGATAGAAGACACAAACGATATACTTGTAATTCTACATTCCTTCTGTCCTATATTCTCCTCACAAGCGATATTGTAAAACTATTGTTGTAAACGAGCTCTATGAGAGGAGAGCTTCAAAGTTGTAAAGCATCAGGCAAAGGCTCTAGCTTCTTGGGGATAGAGAAGTGGAGGTAGCAAGGGAAGAGTTGGTGGGACAACCAACACAAGTAAGTTCTTTATCATTTTAAGAATAAGGGAAAAATCTCAAGAGGATCATGAGGAGTGGACTAGGCTGGTGTAACACCTCAATGCTACACAATAGTACGAGAACTACCCAACTGCAAATACAAGCAACTAAGCAGCAATATTAAACAAATAAAGCTAACTACCCAGACCTGTGTGCGGCAAACGTGGCTCGAACAGATGCACCAGACTAGATCTGCTCCAACACCCTAACACCTGAAACAGGAAAGCACACGCGTGAGTGACAAAAATGTCACCCAATACGTGTCCCAAAAACAACACTAAAAGCACAGAAAACCTTGTTAGAAAGCATCATTTTCAAAAACCATTATGTGCAATTCTTAAAACTCGTAAAGCAACGCTTTTCAAACTTTCTTTTCTTTCTTTTCAAAATCTCATGTTTTTTCAAAGCCTTTATTCTCAACACTGGAGAAAATCAACCATTTTCTCTAGCTTCCTAGCCCAAAACATCAATCAAAAACCATAGGCACAATCT
>JAMKQA010090076.1:0-11688 GCA_024699735.1 Posidonia australis
CCCCCCCCCCCCCCCCCCCTTATATAACTCATGCCCAACACCTTCTACAATTTTCTCACACATTTTGTGCTGGAATCACGAAAGAAAGAAGAAATATCTTGGGCACACCTTTTTATAAAATAAATCACAGGTTAGGGGTCACGGGTGGCATAGTGACATTTTAACGTTATTTTCCTTCTTCGGCCCCACACACTCACGGGCTATAACATGCCAAATTGATCACAATCCAATAAACCAAGGATAATCCATAAGTATTTTATAAAGAAAACAGGGATTCAGGGAGGGAGATAACCATAACTTACTAGGATTATCTAATAATTACATTTACAAACACACATGATCCACTCTCAGTCATCCCGACTGGGTTCACATTACAGTATCAAAGGCACTATACAAGTGAGAACTAATTTCTGAGACAAAATCTACTACACATGGGCCTAAAATGACCCTAGATGTTACATACTCTCAACAACTATTGCCCATTTCTTTCCATTTCGTGTCGAGACCAGAGAAGATGAGAAAGCTCAAGCGATTGTAGGTGAGGTGAAAGGAGACGAAGATGAAGTAGTTGCAAGCAAAAGGAGAATAAGGCTCCAACAGTTTAAAATGAACAGAAAGCAAAAGTAAACCTTCTTTTTAACCCTTGAAAGATGTATAAAAAAAGGAACTCACACTTCAACTATAGAACAATTAATGCAAGCGAGAGGAAGCTCGCATGTGACTCACGTGAGGGTCGGATTTGCTAGCCCCTCTACATCACAAGCCATGTTGGAGGAGTCGATTCTAGGGTCAGAAATGAGATCCATGTACCATTTTTCATTGGTTTCCATTGCATTTTCTTCCAATAGCAATAGGAAAGGAGGTCGGGAGACCAAGATAAATTTAAAGACTCAAATAGATGTTCCAAATGAGAATATATTATTTTGCAAATGCCTAGTAGGTTCATATCTATATTTTAATGGGATGTGTTAAATTGGCAATGTGGCAGACTAATATGAGAGTCTAATGTGTCAAAATTATAGAATCAAGTATTAGTAGAATAATTTTAACATGAAATGATAATGGTAACAACATACAACAAAAATAATAATAATATGCGATAAGAGTAGTCTATGCATATGTATTCTATGTTATGAAATTAACATTATAATGAAATAAAAGTTATCACAATATGCTATGATGGGCAAAGATGATGTGAGAAAGATTAATTTTTAATATCATACAACGAATATTATTGTAATATGTAACAAAAAATAATAGTATTTTACAATAAAAATAAAAGTAAGATACACCAAGTGAACATTATTCTAAGTATACTGTATACATTAATGGATGTGTATTAAAAAAATAAAAAATAAAAAATAAAAAAAAGGTAGGAAACGTGTCTACGGCGACTATACAATACAAACAAAAGTAGGAAAAAGACTTAAAAAGTAACGAAGACAGGACCGACGTCAGAGCGCGTTTACGTTTTTTGTCGCGTCCGTCTACTAATTTCCAGTAGGGAGAGACACCCATCTCCACATGGCTTTACTAATCGGCATTGAAAAAGTATATAATCAATGCCACCACTGCTCCCTCTTGTCTCATCCCCCGACCCAAGAGCACGGAGGAGTTAGAGGCTTAGAGCTGAGCTGCCAACCGTGTCCATTCTGTCCTCCTCCTTCCAGCCAACAAACTAACTTCTGCTAAGAAGGAGAAGAAGAAAAAGAAACCCAAGATCTTCGTCATGGAAGATGACCACAAGAAGGTGCGTACCCAGATCGATTAGCTTCCTCTCCTTTTCTGTTTCGTGTTCTTCGGGACGAGATCTGAAGTGGGTGTTTACTTGTGCTGTTGCAAAAGCAGGGGAACGGAGGGGGATGGAAGTCGGTTCCGGCGTTCGGGGAGTGGGACATGATGCAAGGGGTGCCGGACTACTCCATGGACTTCTCCAAGATCCGGGAGATGAAGAAGCAGAGCAAGCAGGACTTCTCTCGCGTCAGCGTCGGGAACGAAGAGGAGCTCATCTCCAGCCACAACCATCGCCAAGCGGAGGACGACAACGCCAAGCGCCACCGCGTTGTCCGTGACGACTTCGACGACCACCAGAACAACACCAGCCCCACTCACTCTGTAAGTACTAGGAAAAAAAAAAACTTTAGTTTGTTGTTCGATGATTTCTTCGGCTTTTCCGATTGATCGAAATTTGGGCCTTTTGTTTTCGAAGAAGAGAATGTTAAGATTAGTAAGTCCGGCTTATGTAGGTTGAGGAATCTTCACCGGATTCTCTATTAAATTTTTAACTAAAGCTCGAGAAAGAAGTTACTTGTCCAAATTATTGGTTATGACTTAAATTCAAGTGGTAATGATCTATTCTATCTCTTTAGTTCAAAAGTGATGTTTGGACTTGGCAGCTAATACATTAGAAAGGGATGACGTAAGTATATAATTACTGCTCTTGATGGAGCAATTCAATGAATAAAATGCTTTCTCGTGATGGTGATGACTTTTTAATTAATTTGGTATGGCAACAAACTAAGCTAGAGTTGCATCATATATCTGATCATCACCTAAATTTTCACGCAAATCAGAAGCACCTTTTTGTAATTGAAAGCCGCGAGCTTGAAAATGTTATGCTGTCCGCCTCTAGCCTTTTCGTATAAAAATTTGGATTCCATTTTGCCAGGTGAAAAAATTGGAATTTAACGAGTGAGACGTGAAAACCATTTATAAAAAACATCAACTTAATGAAAAAACCCTTAAGTTTCTTTTTTGTTGTTTATTATGGTTGACGACCTGGATAAGTACATTTTTTCATAGGGAAGAAGATAAGTACCTCAGTTTTTTTTCCCTGTTTCCTCTTCTTTTCCTTTAACTCTTCTATTTCTTTCCAGCCGTCTTAATGGAAAAGAATTTCGACCTGAATTTTCTAAGAGAAAATTACTAAAGTTTCGTTGAACAGCACATCCTTGTAACGTGGAACTAGAACTCGACAGAGCCTTCCAGGCTGGAGAAGTTTGGATGGTGTCCAAGTGACCATGACTTGGGACTGCCACCCATTAGCTGGCGCACTTGTTCCAAAGGTGGCAGTGTCATTTGTTGTTTGTCTATTAGGATGAGAGGAAAATGTGGCAGTCTTATTTGCATGACTGCCTCAGTAAGATGGAGAAAATCCAATTCCAAAAATTGCAATTTTGCTTTAGAAAACTATTAATATAGCTAGAAAACACAGATAAGTTGGTCCAAAAAGTTGTCTAGAGCATCAAGAATCTGGCCTTAAAAAGTAAAACTGCTACTATCAAAAAAAAAAAAAAAAAAAAAAACAGTCAAACTGCTTAGACCTATCCTAACTTGATTGGCTCATGTGAATGTGGTTGCCGAGGGGCGGCGCAAGAGGGATGGCGACATTGATTGAATATAAATGGTGATGTAGAAACCCGTAAACTACGCTCGGACTTGAATATAAATGGTACATTAAGTTATTTTTATTCTTTTGATAATAGTCAGTGGAATCTCTTGATCAACTTTTGGAACACCATCTCTTTCCATGATCCCTTCTTTGACACACTAGTTTGTCTTTTCTCTACCCGAAGAAATCTTGTTGTGACGTTGTATAAACGTACAGTTAGGCCCGACAATGGGTTGGACATGAATCCAAGACTTGTAGTTCTAGACTTGTGAAGCTAGGAATTGTGTCTACAACATAAAACTCATGGACCCAAGCTTGATAGACTTGTTTATTTAGTGCATAGGATCTGGATTCAAAAATAATCATATTTAACTATATAATAATACTTATTTGTTTTTTAACAAAACCTTCGTTTTCCTTTCCCAACTATATGATAATACTTATATGATTGTTATTTAGTTTTTCTTTAATGAAAGTGTTTGTTATTAATTGTCATAATGATTCAAATCGTGTTTTATTATGTATAATATTCATAGATAATTGT
Source organism: Posidonia australis (assembly GCA_024699735.1). Taxonomy (NCBI): domain Eukaryota; kingdom Viridiplantae; phylum Streptophyta; class Magnoliopsida; order Alismatales; family Posidoniaceae; genus Posidonia; species Posidonia australis. Next base: position 3,936 of record JAMKQA010090076.1, read on the forward strand.
ATAAATTGTAGTGATCATTGTAATTAATAGGTATTTTTTGTTAGTTTTTTATACAAATATTATTTAATGTTTAGACTTGTCAGACTTAAGACCTAAATCAAGATTTATTATCTTCATGAGTCTGAATAAGGTCTAAATCTAAATTTTAGATTGCAGATTTAGACTTAAATTCTTGAAAACAGATGGATCTAGGTTTGGGTATGCGTGGACCTGACTCATTGCTAAACCTATTCATAGTGGTTTGGATTGTAATACATGGGTTGTGGGTCCTATAATAGAAAAAATGAATTAAATAAAATAGGAAGCAATGAATAAATAACAAAAAATATAAAAAATAGGAAAAACCGAAATAATTGAAAAATGGGGGGAAAGAATCTTACGTTGTGGTCCAACTATTATTGTTATATGTAGCACTTGGTACTGCTACGGATAAAGTTCTCATAAACTATATACTTGAAGTACCTCTGTGTGCGCTTCACTTCTGTATTATATGTTGTTATCCGTTGGACTTTATAGGATAAAATACTAATCAGCGGTTATCTTGACATGGTTTACTTTTACACTGGTGTTTACAGGCAAGAAAGAAGATTTGGAACTACTTCCACTGCTGTATGAGATGATGGTAAGGTCAACAATTGAAACTCGTGCGATGGGAATTGTAGACTCATGCAACGCTATGTTTTTCACAGGATTTCTATGTGATTTGGTTCCTCTTATTCCTTTTGTAATATACATGTCAGTTTTATTTTCATGTTGAAATGTTTGAAGATGATAAGGGTGAGACTATCTGATCTTTGTTCAGCGTGTCTTGGCATTCAAACCGGGAATGTATTGCATGAAGAGTTGCGGGCCTTTTCTATGCCATTAATTTCATCCCCTCTCAAATTTATTGAGGTGTTATTTGAAAACAAGGGTGTAATTAAAGTAGCATCTTGTTTTAATGCGTCCAAACATCAAATAACAGTGGCATAATTAAGATTAATTGATTTGATGGTTGATCCCATCCCTCTCTTGGCCCATTTGGTGTTGCTTGTTGGTCCCACGTGGGTGTTTGTTGAGAGTTGTTGAGTTGATTCGCAAGGATCTCCAAAAAGAAAAGAAGAGAAATAGTGAGATGACTTCAATATGGATCAGTCTTAGATGTTCTAATGCTTCAAGTCAATAAGGAAAGATCATTGGAATCTTTGCTAAGCATTTGATTAGTTGTATTTATATTTGAGAGTGATAGTTGAAGACTATTGAGGAGTTAGTTCAACAGCAATGATGATCCAAATGCATGCTAAGCTTTAGTAGGAGAGTGATACTTAGTCAGATGGTTATATTAGGTGTCAAGCGATGCAACATACAGGAGTTGCCTTTTTGTTCGGTATATATAGTGTCATCACATGTATAAGGAGCTACGTTAGTCTAGGAGGTGTTTGTGTGCCTACATGTTGTTCCTCGAGATAAGTGTAGCACCTCAAGTTTGGAACGTTAGTGAGGGCCATACATCGTTGTCTTACGCTCATTCGACCTTGGTGATGAGCAATCATGACTCTCAATTGGCCTTAATGATAATCTTGGATCTCAATGCTCAATTGGGTCTCTTGGAGATTGCTTGTGTTAGGTGCTCGATCAATTCCAGTGTAGGAGTGCTTGTGCTAGGCGCTCAATCAATCCTGGTGATGAGCAATCATGACTCTCAATCGGCCTTAACGATAATCTTGGATCTCAATGCTCAATTGGGACTCTTGGAGATTGTTCGTGTTAGGTGGTCGATCAATTCCAGTGTAGGAGTGCTTGTGCTAGGCGCTCAATCAATCCTAGAGTTGACTTGTTCAATTGATCGCTTGGGTATTTTTAGGTTATTCATTCGAGATCTTCTACTTGACCTTCTTGTCATTCACCCAAGTGTCTTTAAACTGTTTGCTCGAAGTTCTACCAATTGGACCTAGACCTAGCTCTTATGTTAAGTCTTCAGGTCAAGCACCCAGGCATTTTTAAGTTGCTGGCCTAGGGCAAGATGAAATATCCTATATCAATGGTATTTTAAATTTAAATTAATTTTCACTTCAATTGTCTCAACTTATTTGAAGATGGTAAGGGTGAGACTATTTGATCTTTGACTGTTGAAAATTATTCTTGACATGTGTGTCTTGGCGTTCAAATCGGGAATGTATTGCATGAAGAATTCTAGACCTTAATCCTACATCATTTCATTCCCTCTCAAATTTACCAAGAGTAATTTGAAAACAATATGTAATTAAAGTAGCATCTTCTTTTGATGCATCAAAATATCAAGTAACAAGAATATAATTAAGATGACTAGATGGTATTTTGAATTTACATCAATTCTTACTTCAATAGACTCACTTTCAAAACTATACACTTTAATGTCGTGAACTTGAATTTAATTTTATTGTACACATCAGTGACCTAATAGCGTTTGAAAAGTTAGAGTTATGCCCTCCACTCTTTTTTCTTCGATTCTTTTTCATGCCATTTCAATTTCGCAACTCTAGTTGTCCACCTGTCACACCCTTTTTCTCAGTATCTAGAGAAATAAGGCATGCGGCACTGAGGTGGCTTGTACAATCACTCTCAGCTCAGCCTACCTATGACTATTCACCCAGCTTAGGTAGTGCACAAGTAATACAACCCCTGATCACTTGCACGGTTGGACGGATTCTCACACAACCAAACACATAGATATGGGAATGCCCCTTTATCTATTAATAAATAGAACTCCTTTATAATGTTGGGAAGGTAGGAAGCAATGCACACTAACACACACCGTTGCCTTCCTCCTCTACACGTCTATTTATACATGTACAGACCCTCCAAGCCCCTACTTTCGTAATGGATCGGTAATAAAGGCTAGCACGTGACACTAAAAGTCCCCCTTTAATGTGTAACGGCTAGTCTTTGACGTGTGCACATTGAAGTTCCACCTGTTCACCATTACGTGCCTTGTGTCGTAACGCTCCAATACTGCATGCACATTATGACATGGCTTTAACCTCCGTGTTAACGCACCAATTGTCATCTACGCAACATCCCTTGGTATTAACTGCGATACTCATAACACCAGTGACATGTTCGTGCTTTAATCCGCCCCGTAACGCCTTGGTGGTTCACGTGCCTGGCTGTCTTCATAAAGATGCTTGCTCATGTGCCAGTTGTGTTTGACCGTAACGCCTTCTTACTTGATTGTGCGCGCCCTCATGCAATCAATGTGCAGCCTGCCTTTGAGTTGCGTGCCTTGGTTGATATGCTTGTGCCCCAGGTTCTAACATGTGCGCGCCCCCTACGCACGAACCTCACCGGCGGTGTGGACTATTGGTGTCACAATTCTCCCTCCCCTAAGTCGTCGTCGCCCTCGACGACTTGCGACTCAGGAACTCAGCAATTTTGTCTTCGAACTGGCATAAGTGGATGTCCCGCTCCTACGTGGCTTCTGTTGGTGACTGTCCCTCCCATTGCACTAGGTAGAACGTGTTCTGTCCGTGCCTACCAATGCCTTCAATGCGTCGATCTAGGATAGACTCTGCCTTCTTGGAGAAGTTTGTTCATACTTGCGCTGGGGTTCGACCCATCTTGTTCCGCATTGGATCGTCTTGATCCTCATGGAACTTTTTAAGTAGGCTGACATGAAATACAGGATGTAGCCTTAGCCTCGCAGGCAGATCGAGCTTGTAGGCTAGCATGCCTACTCTCCTTTCCACCACGAACGGTCCTTCATATCGTGGTACTAGCGCCTAATGAGCTGTCTTTTGGATTTGCCTCATCATGTGAGGTGTTAAGCGGAGTAACACCTTGTCCCCTAGTTGGAATCGAAGTGGTCGTTGATTCTTATCGGCCCAGCACTTCATATTCCTTTGAGCAACCATGACATTGTCCCGTGCCTCATCTAGGCATTGTTGGTGATCGCACGCAAGTCGCGTTGCCCCTGGACACTTGCTATCACCATGCTTCATCACCTCAGGTGGTGTTAATGGTTGGCGCCTCGAGGCCAACTCGAATGGACTCTTCCCGGTCGAAGAGCTTAAGTGGAGATTATGGCAAAATTGAGCCACGTCCAGTAGCTCTACCCAGTTCTTCTGGTTGGCGTGCACAAAGCAACGCAAGTATTCCTCCAACATTGCATTGACCCACTCTATCTGGCCATCGGTCTGTGGGTGATTGGCTGTTGAAAAATTCAACTTTGTGCCAAGGTGTTGGAATAGAGCTTACCAAAATCTTCCTGTGAATTGCGAATCACGATCACTCACGATGTCCCTTAGTATGCCCCAAAGCTTGACTACGTTCTTCAAGAACATCCTTGCTGTGACCTCAGTTGTGCTCTCCTTAGGCATGGGCACGAACATAGCATATTTGGAGAATCGGTCGATGACCACTATAATCGATGTGTATCCATCGACTTTAGGAAGACCCAAAATGAAATCCATGGACAAACTCTCCCATGGTCCATTCGGTATCGGGAGTGGCTGAAGAAGGCCGGCCCCCTTGCACCTCTCTGTCTTGTCTAGTTGGCACACCACACAGGTTTTCACATGGATCTTGACATCTTGATCCATCAATGGCCAATAGAAGCTTGCACTTAGCAAGGCATGGGTACGCTTGATCAAAGTATGCTCCACCCAATGTGAATCGTGCATCTCTTCTATCAAAAACTTGCGGAGTCCCCTGGTCTTTGGAACATAGGGCAGCCTGCCCTTTGCGTATAGGATCCCATCTTGGATCCAAAAGCGCCTCGTAACGCCATCCTTGACTTGCTTCAAGTGATGCACCGTTACGTTGTCGCGCAAGTTTCTTCACGGATGCGCTGCAATATATCCCCAGTAACAGTAGAGAGGGCCGTTACGCGTGCCTCCTTGGGTTCTCCAGCTACACAGCTCAATGCATCTACAACATCGTTGCTCTTGCCTGGTTTGTACTGGAGGGTGAAGTCAAACTCCGCTAGGAAGTCTTGCCATCGAGCTTGCTTCGGAGTCAGTTTCTTTTGCCCTTGGAAGCACGACGTGGCCACATTGTCGTGTAAACCACGAAGTGTGCACTGAGCAGATAATGCTGCCAGATTCGGAGACAGTGCACGACGACTGTCATCTCCTTCTCGTGCAAGGAGTACCTTCTCTCTGTGTCACTAAGCTTTCTACTCTCGAAAGCTATGGGTCGCCCCTGTTGCATTAGCACTCCCCCAATGGCATAGTCCGATGCATCCATCCACACGTTGAACGGTGTCCCGATGTCTGGTAGCCTAAGGACTGGCTCTGACACCACTAACTTCTTCAATGCTTCAAAAGCATGTCGGCATGACTCTGTCCATTTCCACGATTGCTCCTTCTTGAGTAGACCCGTGAGTGGGGCTGCAAGCTTGGAGTAGCCCTTGATGAACTTTTGGTAATAGTTGGCAAGGCCAAGGAACGACTGCAACTCGGTGACCCTTGTTGGTGCCTCCCAATCAGTGATAGCTGCTACCTTCTTTGGATCCATCCTGACTTCTCCATGCCCAAGGATGTGTCCTAGGAACTCGATCTCCTTCTGTGCGAAAGCACATTTCTCTAACTTAAGGTAGAGCTTGTGCTCTCGTAGCTTCTGAAGCGCTTTCCTCAAGTGGTGGACATGCTCCTCCAAGGTGTTGCTATACACTACAATATCGTCTAAGTACACAACTACAAAGACATCGATGTACTCCGAAAAAACATCATTCATAAGATTACAAAAGGTTGTCGAGGCATTGGTTAGGCTAAACGACATTACAAGGAACTCAAAGGACCCATATCTCGTCACACAAGTTCTCTTTGGCTGGTCCCCCTCGGCTATCCTTACTTGGTAATAGCCCGAACGTATTGGTGAAGAAGTTGGCTCCGCCCAACTTGTCGAACAAGTCTTCGACATTCAGAATTGGGTACTTATTTTTGATCGTTACCTTGTTCAGTGCGCGATAGTCCACGCACATTCGTAATGTGCCGCCCTTATTCTTTTGGAACAGCACTGGTGCACCATAGGGTGCCTTACTTAGTCTGAGGACCCCCCTCGACCAGACCCTTCAGTTACCTCTTTAGCTCCGCCAGGTGTATCGGAGGCATGCGATACAGTGCTTGTGCTGGTGGCACCGTGCCAGACACAAGCTCAATACGGTGGTCCACCTCCCGTTGTGGTGGCAGCTCCAACGGCAATTCATCTAGCATGACATCTTGGAACTCCTCCAATAGACCCTTTATCATTGGTGGCAAGTCTTCATGCTTCGCATTCGGTGACACTTCACGAACTGTTGCTACGTATGTCGTCTCGCCACGTTGCAAGTCATCCCGTAGCTACAGTGCTGTGAGAGATGTCGCCTCATCCCTATCTTGCGTCACACGTACAAAACAAAGGGTGTACTCATTGTGAAACATAAGTCCACCAAGATAAGGGATCACAGATACCTTGGCCCGCATCATGAAATCCAGACCAAGGATGACTCGGAAGTCATCCAACGAAATGACCACGAACTCGCTCGACCCGTACCATTCTCCCACTTGCACCATGGTCACGACAGTACCATGCATGCGTTGTGTTGAAAAAATCTATAAGTATATTTTGATGATAACAAATGACTTGTGATTAAATATAAGTAATCACTTAAGAAAATATGAAACACTCAAGTATTAATATGCAAATCATTTACAAAGGTGTAATATTCATTTATTTGCAATTTTTATATATAACTGGACTGATATGAAAAGAAAGAAGGTGTTTGTAGTTTATATCGAAAATGGAATACCGAATATTTTCGGTATACCGATTCAGTGAATATCAGAACATCAAACGGAGCACCGAAATTCAAAAGAAATTAAAGCTACAAGAAAAATGGTCGACCGATTATTTTCGGCAAACCGTTTCAGGAGAAAACGGTAGATCAAACGACACACCGAAGTTCAAGGACCTAAGGAGCAAAATGAATTTTCGGCAGACCGAAATTTTCCAGCATACCGATTTGTCCTGACCGTTGTAGATTTCGGTCGACCGATCATTTTCGGCATACCGAATCTTCTGTCAGTAATCAGCAGATTTTCTAGTCGTTAGGCACAATTAGGAAATCTTGTAACTCTATAAATTGATGTCCATATGTAGTTCTCAACTCACCAATTCCTTCATTGAGCTATATTCCATTAAGTGATTCAAGTGAGTTTTAAAAATTCGATCAAAGCTTTGCTTCAAGCCTTAAGTGCTACAACATTCATTTAGTCAAGCAAGAGCAAGATCGCAAGTGCTCAAAGGCTCTCTCTTTCAAGCAATCTGAAGTTCTCCAGGAAGGAAAAGGAAATTGTGATACAAGTGTACAAATAAGGTAACTTTTGTAGCTTGTAATATTCTTGTTATTGAATATGAGGGTTAATGTCTCAAGTGGGGAACTTGAGGAGTGGACTAAGCCAGGGTGGCTGAACCACTATAAAAATCCTTGAGTTATTGTGATTGCATGTTTTGTGGATCAATCTTTAACATTATTAAGTTTGCTCATAAAATTTTAAAGATTAAATAAAAACCGCAAAATCTCTATTCACCCCTCCTTTAGAGAAGCATTAAGATCCAACAATTGGTATCAGAGCTTTGTTATCTAGATATAGATTAATTATCTACTAGATGGCTTCTCAATCTTTTAATGTTATGGAGGGTCAAAGCATTAACCGACCACCTCTCTTTGATGGAATAAGCTATAGCTATTGGAAATGTAGAATGATAATATATTTGAAATCCATTAGTTTTGAATTATGGGATGTTGTAGTAAATG
>JAMKQA010090078.1:0-14514 GCA_024699735.1 Posidonia australis
CCCCCCCCCCCCCCCCCCCCCCCCCCCCCCCCCCCCCCCCCCCCCCCCCCCCCCCCCCAAGAGGGAATATCTGTGCCTAGATAATCCAAAATGAATGTAATGAATTATTGTAATCAGGATAATTAAGTTTAATAATATGTTTGTTTGGCCTCTCCTTTATTTAATTGGTGTTTCTCTGGTAATGTTCCCCTATTGTGTGAAAATTTGGACCTAGGTGTGCCACATGTGCATGTGCGGGACTATGTGGGACTAGATTGGCAGCTGAGTCAACTTAGCACAGTGACACACACAGTATCCACTGCCAGCCACTATGCCTGCATCTTTGATTTTCTAGGATTTTTGACGATAGGGGGAAATGGACGACGATAAGGGATGCAGAGGCTTAAAGAGGGAATGGTAGTGGAGGCACTAAAAAGGGGAGAAGATGGACTAGCAAACCATAGAGAGAGAAAGAGAAAAAGAAGAAGAAGAAGAAGAAGAGAGAAAAAGGAAGAGGTGGTTGTTGCCAATGAAGGAGAAGACTGTCGGGGACCAAAGAGGCTAGAGAAACGTCAGCGGGTGAGAAAGAAGGTTATCCCAAGAGAAAGGGATCGTTGGAGTTCACCAGTAGGGTACGCGTCTCTCCTCAACCAGGGAGTCGTGCCCGACCACCAGAGAAAGTCGTCACATTCCATGGTCTTGACGACACGATCCCACACTGTCTCGACCCGCACATAGAAAACTAGGAAAACATTTTCCAAAACAGGCCAACTATTTCCTTGAAATCCATTTTCCAAAACCATTTTCATATCTTTGAAAATTGTTCAAAAACCTCGAAAATGGCACATCAGATGTCTCGAGGGACAACCGCTGACAGCCCACAATCCCATCTTAATGGATAAAACAAACCAATTTGGAAAACCCTCGGAAATCAGATTTTTATAAACATATTAGGCTTTTATTCGGCATGTCGAAAACAGGTTCAGTATGCCGAAAATCCTTTGTTTGGTAGGCCGATCTAGATCGATCGATATAATCAGGTCAACGGTCAACACTCAGGCCAAATTCAGTATACCAAAAATGGTTCGATCGACCGAAATCCACTGATTCGGTCGACTGTCCAAAATCGGATGACCGAACTTCGATTGGAGGACCAAACTGATAGAAAAACAGTATACCAAAATAGTTCTGTATGCCAAATTCTGAGAAAAATAGAAAAACGACCCAAACCTTACTGTCCAAAATCGCCCCAACTGGGACCCCGTATCAGACCTTCTAAACAAACTCCAAAAATCTTCCATAAAACCTAAGATGTAGATGCTCGAGTTTTCTCCAAATCCCAACAAACAAGACTAAAATCCATTCACCATGCATCAAGATATAAAATTGCAAATGCAAAAGGGTCAAATGCACCCAAAACGCAACCATCGGCATAAATGCCCATAAATCCACCATAAATTCTCATAAAATCACAATAAATTCTAGGAATGTAAATTTACCTAGATTTCATACAACCCTATCAATTTCTACCATTTTCATGCTCCCTATTACAAGGATTGAAGATGCATACATGAAAATGAGCTCTAGCGATTCTCCAGTCGACTCCAGCGACCACGACGCAACCTCGGCCACGGGAGTACTCCACGCGAGCTTTACACAGCCCACGAGCCACCACACACCGTTGCAGGGCCTCGAGCACACCAAACAAGGAAGAGATCGCAGGGGAGGAGAGAAACAGGGGAGGGTGAGTGAGAGAGTGAGATGGAAGGAAGTGAGTAGTGAGAGAGAGAATGATTGGAAGGAGAAGAGAAATAAGGCGTGCTCGGGACGGAGAGAATGTACGGGGAAAAGAGGAGGCTTGGGTCGTGCATGGCGGAGGTTCCGGGCTTCAAAAGCCACGCAGAAGGAGTAGGTGGCCATGTGCATGCAACCAGTTAGCCACGCGCACACCAACACTCCCTCAACTACTAGCCTCGCCAGCCACCGCACGCACCCAACCACCCACCACAACCACGAGGCCAACTGGCAGCCTCAACCATCGGCCCATGAACGTGGGCCCCATGCAGACCCCACACTTGGGCCTGACACGGATCCACACCCAGGCCCCACACGCACAATGCCACAATGCACAGTGCCAACCACGTACAAGAACACGCAAGTAGAAGCCGGCCCATGAGGCCCAAGCCCAAAAGTACAAACCATACAATGGGCCTCGAAACAATAACACCCATCCAGGAATAAAATTCATAAAATGTAAATAATTACAAAATGAATTTTACGGGTGTTACATCCTAACCCCCTTAAAAGAAGATTTCACCCTCAAAATCACTAGGCGAAATGATATAGGTATTGGGCTAGGATGGCTTCCTTAAGTTCCCATGTGGCCTCCTCGGCTCCATGATGCCGCCACCGCACCAAAACCAGCGGAATCACCTTATTCTACAGCACCTGCTCCTTGCAGTCAACAATCTCAACGGCATCCTCCACAAAGGAAAGATCATCCTGGAGCCCTTCTGGCTGAACTAGAATCACATGAGAAACGTGAGCTAGGCACTACCTCAGCATGGAGACATGGAACACGTCGTGCATAGACGACATCTCTGATGGTAGATCCAATTGATAAGCAACTTCACCGATCCTCTGGGTGATCTGGTATGGGCCAATATATCGAGGACTCAGCTTGCCACGCTTCCCAAACCTCATGACACCCTTGGTTGGCGACACTTTCAGGAACACATAGTCTCCCACCAGAAACTCCAGTGATCTCCGCCTCCTGTCGACATAGCTCTTCTGCCAACATTGTGCAGTCAATAGCCTGCTCCGGATCAGATCCACCTTGTCCGCATACAACTGCACAAGATCCGGACCAATCAACTGACGTTCCCCCACCTCGCTCCAGCATACTGGCAATCTACATGGCCTACTGTACAAAGCTTCATATGGCACCATCCCAATGCCTGAGTGATAACTATTGTTGTAGGCGAACTCGATCAGCGGAAAATGGTCCTCCCAACTCCCTTAAAAGTCTAAGGTACATGCTTTGAGCATATCCTCCAGTGTCTGGATACTCCTCTCTGTCTGACCATCCGACTGAGGATGAAATGCTGTGCTATAGTTGAGCACAGTGCCAAAGGCCTCCTACAGACTTCTCCAAAACCTCGAGGTGAACCTCGTGTCTCTGTCCGACACTATGGACACTGGAACACCATGCAGCCTAACCACCTCGGAGACATACAACTCCGCTAGGTGGTGCATCGGAAGCTTCACCCGAATGGCCAGGAAGTGAGCAGACTTCGTCAGTAAATCCATGATCACCCATATAGTGTCGTTCTTCCTCTGAGTCTGTGGCAAACCATTCACGAAGTCCATCGAGATATGCTCCCACTTCCACATAGGAATATCTAACGACTGCAAGGTCCCTCCAGGTCTCTAGTGCTCTGCCTTGACCAACTGGCAAGTGGTATACCTTGCCACATGGTCAGCAACATCTCTCTTCATGCCAGGCCACCAAAAATTCCACTTCAAGTCTCGGTACATCTTCGTACTGCAAGGGTGAATAGTGTACCTAGACCGATGCGCTTCATCCAACAACCATTGCCTGGCTTCCTCATACTGAGGCACATACAAATGCATATCATAACTTAGCTCTCCATATGCCCCAACAGATAAATGAGACTCTCCACTAGCCTCCAGCTTCTCAAACACAGCCTGAACAAACAGATCTAGCTGCTGACAGGCGACAATAAACTCTAACAGCTTCAGGCGAACAGACAGGTTGGCCACCCAAGCACCAACCGTTCCCCGAGCTTGCCGCTTTGGCCTGTAGCTCACCAGATCCTCCAACATGGTCCACTCCTTGACCATCAAGCTCTCCATCATGTGCGTACGCCGACTCAGGGCATCAGAAACCACGTTGGCCTTGTCGGGATGGTAGGATAGGTTGAAATCATAGTCCTTCAAATACTCCACCCAACGACGCTACCTCAGGTTGAAGTCTCTCTGCATGAAGATATCCTTCAAGCTCTGATGATCAGTGAAGACCTCAAAATGCTCCCCATAGAGATAGTGTCGCTAAAGCTTGAGAGCGAACACTACGGCAGCCATTTCCAAATCATGGGTCGGGTAGTTCTTCTCATGATCCTTCAGCTAGCACGAAGCATATGTGATGACATTGCCATGCTGCATCAGAACACACCATAACCCAACACCACTGGCATCACTATACACAATGAAGCTGCCACTTCCAAAAGGCAGAGTCAACACAAGGGCAGAAACCAGACGAGACTTCAGCTCTTGGAAACTCGCCTCACAATTTTGGTCCCAGCAAAATGGAACACCCTTCCTAGTCAACTCTGTCAGATGCGCAGCTATGGAGGAGAAATCTTTGATAAACCTCCTATAATAGCCCGCCAGACCCAAGAAACTCTTGATCTTCGACACAGTCCTGGGTTGCTCCCAACTGCTCACAGCCTCAACCATGGTAGGATCCACTTGGAGAAATCAAATGGCTAAGGAACATGACTTCGCTCAGCCAGAACTCACACTTAGAGAATTTGGCGTATAACTGATGATGCCTCAGAGTATCCAAAACTGCCATCAGGTGCAAGGCATGAGTCTCAACATTTAGGGAGTAGACAAGCACGTCATCAACAAAAACAACAACGAACTGGTCCCGAAAAGGGTTGAAAATCCTGTTCATCAGATCCACAAACGCAGCCGGTGCATTAGTCAAGTCGAATGGCATGACCGTGAACTCGTAATGCCGGTACCGTGTCCGGAAAGTAGTCTTCTGAATGTCTGAGTCTCGTATCCTCAACTAGTGATACCTTGACCTCAGATCAATCTTCGAGAACATCGATGCAGGCTGCAACCGGTCGAACAAGTCATCAATGCAAGGAAGGGGATACTTGTTCTTCACCGTGATCTGGTTCAACATTTGATAGTCTATACATAGTCGGAGCGAACCATCCTTCTTACGGACGAATAAGATAGGCGCTCCCCATAGAGACACACTCGGCCTAGTAAACCCCTTGTCCAGCAAGTCCTGCAACTGAGTATTGAGCTCTCGTAACTTCGCTGGCGCCATGCGATAAGGAAGCTTCGACACAGCACCAGAACCGGGGATCAGATCGATTGAGAACTCCACTTCCTTGTGAGGTGGCATACAAGGCAAATCGTCATGGAAAACGTCAGGATATTCACACACCACAGAGATGTTGTGAACACCCAACTCAGGAGGAGTGGAGGTAACTATACTGGCTAGATATCCCATGCAACCCCTGACCAAAGACTTATAAGCCTTCATAGCTGAAATGACAAGCTTAGGCTCACCTTGACACCCACCTTGCACAAAGAAAGACCCATCCTTAGGAGACCCAAAATAGACTCTCTTCCGAGCACAGTCGATCAAGGGGGACTGCGCCAACCAATCCATGCCAAGTATGACATTGTACTCTTGTATGTCCATCATGATTAGGCTGGCGTCGAACTCTCTACCATTCAGTGTCAAGTCGAGAGACTGCAGATACTTCCATGCCAAACTGTGCTCCCTCAGTAGCGTCACCATGTTGAGATAAAAGGCTAGTCTAGTTGGTCTCTCTCCCAACTCCGCCGCGAAAGACTTAGAGATAAAGGTGAAAGAACTCCTTGAGTCAAACAACACTTTGGCCATCCGACCAGCCCCAATAAAAGAACCTAATGGCCAAACAAAGCAACACCACACATCCATACAATCAGGCAGATGTCCAGATTACAAAAGGGATTACAACATATCTTAGAGGGTTACAGAACCAACAATTCATCCTTACCCTCAACATCATCTCTAGAAGACCTAGTGCTTGGAGCTGCAATGGTGAACACCGGTCCCCTAGTCGGCTGTTGTGGTGCACTTCTTGCCTTCTTAGGCAGTTCCGGACAGGATCTCTGAACGTGTCCCACCTTCCCACAATTATAGCACACCACGAGAGAGGGAGTTCGCCTAGGATGAGGACAATATGCAGCGATGTTGCCCACCTGATCATAGTTGAAGCACTCGTTCCCACTGGGAGTACTGGACCCTGTCTGACTGAAGCCAGCTCCACTACTCCCAGCAAAAATCTGCTGGCCTGTAGAGGAAACACTAGACCTTGCCTTTTGCTTCTTCTCAAGGCTACCTGAACTACTAGCACATGGAGGACCAGAGAAAGAGAATCTGGAGGTAAAAGAAGACTTACCCTTCCCCTTGAGACGACTCTCCAGAAACTTCCGATTCTCTGCCTCAAAGCGATAAGCCATCCCAACCATGTCCTCCACAGTCTGGCACTGACAACCCATCACCTTCACCCATAGTCCTAGATTGAAGCCATCCAGGAACCTCTGCGCCTGCTCCTCCTCAGACTCATAGACAGGAGTAAAGCGTTCCAGCCAGGGCGAACTCAGTCTCATACTCGAGCACCGACATCGTGCCCTGCTCTAGACTCCGGAAATCTCGGCGAAGCTGCTCCTTCACATGAGTGGGAAAATACTTGTCATAGAAGGCTGCCTTGATATCCTTCCACTTGATGCTAACAGTGACTGAGTCCAAGAACTTCAGTGCCTCACAGACTTCCACCACTTATCTGCCTCACCATCCAGTAGGTAGGTCGCCAGCCACACCCAATGCTCCTCTGAGTACGCCATGCTCTCCAACATCTTCACCACCTTCACTAACCAAGCCTCGCTCTCCTTAGCACTGACCTTGCCCTTGAACGACGACGAATGAAGCTTCGTGAACTGGTTCAGCCACGGGTCACTCGATGGCTCACTAGCACTACTTTTGCTAAACGTGTGAGAAATCCCGTGTGCCAAACTCCTCAGTTCCGAACGAACCGCCTTCCATCCTCCTACGTCCTCTTGAGGCTCAGTCTCCTCCATAGGGGCCTTGCCTTTACGACTACGAGGAGGCATCTTGTCAAAGAAAGGCAAAGTACCTGCACCATAGACAAAACAACAACTAGAAAACCATGGCGAAAAATCAGGTGTAGACTCTACCATGCATGCAAAACTTATGGAGTCTCTAGACCAGACACCCAAGGTATAGCACTAACCTAGTGCGACCTAGTGAACCTGGAGCTCTAATTCCAAAACTGTCACGCCCTACATTTTCCATAATAATTTAAAACAAATTAAATTATGGGAAAAAAAAAGCTAACAGAAAAATATCTAACTACCAGGAGCCTGTGTGTGCGGCTATGACACTCCAGAATATATGCACTACGCTAACCCTTTGCATGCTTGCACCTGCAAACCAAAAACACGAGGAAAATGCATGAGTGACAAAAGTCACCCAATACGCACCCCATGAAAGCCACTGAAAACAAAACTATAATTAATTTTTCTTTTACAGTCATTTGCAAACCATTTCTCAAAAACCTCACGAACCAGGCCCACACTAGCCAAAACCACAAGCAAAGGCCCTCAATGGCCAAAACTACACACAGTGAGTTGGGAAGCCTGGTGCCAAGTAACCTAACTCTGGCCACATGCAGTCCACCGAGGAGTGATCACGGCATTTTGCACAGCCACGGTGAAGCACACTATGTAGGAGCGATCACCGTCTTGCGATTCTCCCTACCTGGAGAACCCTCACAAAGCCAACCCCTCCTTGGGATGGCTATCCTTTCTCTCAGGACGCTACCAGCTACAGGGCACATGTCCCACCAGCACTGGCCACCATAGAGTGCGCCTCCTCACGGTGTCCTCTACACATGGTGCTCAGGAGGGAGTGTCATACCTCCACACCCGACGACACCTGAGCCTCAGTGCTCACAGCGACAGCAGGAGTATCATACGTCTCCATCATGCCACAAGACACCTCAACCCGTGGACCTCAACCTTAGCCTTGAGACGACAGTCAAGGAGTCTCATACCTCTAGGACCCGATGCCCCTCAGCCTCAGGTATCTCGACCCCCCGACCTCAATCAGGGAGTTGCACCTGACCACCCGAGAATGTCGTCACATTCCTTGGTGTCGACGACACGTTCCCACACTGTCTCGGCCAGCACACTGAAAACTAGGAAAATATTTTCCAAAATAGGCCAACTATTTCCTTGAAATCCATTTTCCAAAACCATTTTCATATCTTTGAAAATTCTTCCAAAACCTCAGCAAACGGCTCATCAGATTTCCCGAGGGACCACCGCTGATGGCCCACAATCCCATCTCAATGGGATAAAACAAACCAATCTGGAAAACCCTCGAAAATTAGATTTTTATAAACATATAGGACCCTGATTCGGCATGTCGAAAATCCCTGGTTTGGTAGGTCGATCTAGATCAATCGACTAAATCAGGTCAACAGTCAAAACTTAAGCTGAATTTGGTATACCGAAATTGGTTTGGTCAATCAAAATCCACTGATTCTGTCGACCGTCCAAAATCGGATGATCAATCCCCAACTAGGACCCCCGATCAGACCCCCTAAACAAACACCAAAAATCTTTCATAAAACATAAGATGTAGACTCTCAAGTCTACTCCAAATCCTAACAAACAAAACTAAAATCCATTCACCATGCATCAAGATATAAAATTGCAAAGGCAAAAGGGTCAAAAGGACCCAAAATGCAACCATCAGCATAAATGCCCATAAATCCATGATAGATTCTCATAAAATCATAATAAATTCTAGGAATGTAAATTTACCTAGATTTCATGCAACCCTATCAATTTCTACCATTTTCATGCTCTCTATTACAAGGATTGGAGATGCATACATGAAAATGAGCTTTGGCAATTCTCCAGTCAACTCCAGGGACCACAACACTACCACGGCCACGGGAGCACTCCACACGAGCTCTACACACCACCACGAGCCACCGCACACCGTTGTCCGCCCTCGAGCACACCAAACAGGGAGGAGATTACAAGGGAGAAGAGAAACAGGGGAGGGTGAGTGAGAGAGTGAGACGGAAGGAAGTGAGTGGAGAGAGAGAGAATTAGTGGAAGGAGAAGAGAAAGAAGGCGTGCTCAGGGCAAAGAGAATGTGTGGGGAAAAGAGGAGGCTTGGGTCGTGCATGGTGGAGGTTCCGAGCTTCAAAAGCCATGCAGAAAGAGTAGGTGGCCATGTGCATGCAACCAGTCAGCCACGCACACACCAACACTCCCTCAACTGCCAGCCTCACTAGCCATCGCACGCACCCAATCACCCACCATAACCACGAGGCCAATTGCCAACCTCAACCATTGGCCCACGAAAGCGGGCCCGACACTTGGGCCCCACACGGACCCACACCTGGGCCCCACACACACAGTGGCACAATGCACAGTGCCAACCACGTATAGGAACACGCAAATAGAAATTGGCCCACGAGGCCTAAACCCAAAAGCACGAAACCACACAACGGGCCTTAGAACAGTAACACCCATCCAGGAATAAAATTCATAAAATGTAAATAATTACAAAATGAATTTTACGGGTGTTACAAACTCTATCTACGATTTTGCATTAGTGGGAAAACAACTCTCATCGAAATTTGATTCTTCATGGTCATTTCTGTATACTAAAAACAATCCACTTTTTAGGTTGTGTTTGAAGTTCTGATAGTGGTATTGAAGGCTAGCTTTCTGTTCAACGTGAGAAATGGTTTTCATTAAATCTTTGTTGTCAAGATACGTGAGAAATGGTTTTCAGTAAATATTTGGTTTAGTCTTGTTGTGAATTCACTTTTAATTGAGAATAAACATGGTAATAGAGTGAGACTGTGGTGATTATTTTATCAGGGTGATATCTATCTTCCTTAACTATTGTTTCTTAATAAGTTGATGAATATGATTACATGTGCTCTTGCGATTTATATACTTTATCAATGACATATAAGCACATCATTTCTTATAGATCTACTTTTACTCAGAAAAGCAACCACTACTTATAGATCAAATATTTTCAGGTCTTGTATACCATGGCTTCTTGTTTTTTAGGGTTATTATTTTAATTCTTATTAAATTTCCAAACTATTGTTTACTTTCCATTGTGTTATATACTGTGACCATGCCGGTGGAACCCCGCACGACTCCAAGGTGTGTGGAAGCACACGATGAGTCTCGATATGGTCACGGCGAAGATGGTGAATCTGAAGAAGAAACTGGACTAGAAAACACCAAAGAAAGATAATAAAAGGATAAGGAAAAGGAGTTGCCACCTAGTCTTTTAATGGAAAGATGAGGAAAACCAAAATGCATATGAATGCAAGAAAAATGATGCAAATGAATGCGTGTGTGCTCCGTGCCTAATGGATGCAACACTTGGCCATTACGGGACAAAGAAAGGGTAAGGATTCTTGTTAAGCGTGGGAAAGGTGTTAGGCAACCCCATGCGCTTGAAGAACTCAGTCTTTCTGGGTTTCCTACTTGCTAATGATCTATTGTGCGTATGCTTGTCTACTATGAATGCACATGCCTAAGATGAATGCGAAAACATGCAAAATCAAATAGAAGAAATGAATAAAAAGAAAAAAATAATAAAGGAAATAATCCGAGGGACAATGTAGGCATGGAAAATGCCACTTTACTGTATGCCCTTAGGTGATGAGGAAAATCATGAAAATCGAAAATATTCGGAAAGCATCTTGCAAAACAGTGGAAATTTAAGAAATCTGAGAAAATCAAATGGGAGAAAATAATCCTCATTCGGGTCAATGTCGGCATTGTCAAGCCTATTAATGTACATCCTTGGGCGATGAAAATCCAAATCAAACCAAAGTCATGAAGATTGGAAGAAATCCGAAAATTGATGCGAAAACTAAGTTTGAAATAAGTTTGAAATGCGTGCATGATGCAAGGAAACAAGCATGAGAATGTATGCATAAAAAGGGTAACAAAATGTACAGAATGAAAGCATGGGTGAAATATGTAAATTTCTAGGGGCCTCTATGCAAAACTTACATGCTCTTGAGTAAAGGCTGAGATTCCAAAGCTAAATCAGCAAAAATGCTTAAGAAAACATATTTTATGCAATTTTAAGGAAATTGGAGATTAAATGTGCAAAACAATGCATTTTTGCAAAAATTAGGATTCCTAGGGTTCAATCTGCAAATTTTCTAGGAAAACATGTGTTTAGTGTAATTTTGAAGAAATTCAGGGTTAAATGTGCAAAATAGTGGACTTATGGATGAAAACATGAATTTCCAAAGACTGATATCCAAATATGCCATAAAAAACATGCATTCAGTGTAATTTAGTGAAGTTCAGGGTTTAAAATGAAAATCTGTGCACATTTGAGTAAAAACTTGAATCTCCAGGGTTTAGTTTGCAATTGTGCTAGAAAAATTCATTCAGAACAATTTTAATGAAGTTCAGGGTTTTATGTGCAAATTATGGACTTAAAGTGAATGAGAACTAAATCAGAGGATTTTAAGTCAAAATATAAAGCCTGAGAAATATTAAAAGAAAATCATAAGGATAACATTGCAAATTTACAAAACAAAACATTATTAAAATGATTAAAAAACTAATGCAAGGACTGATACGTAAAATAAAAGGAGCTAAATGCAAACAGAACAAAAGAAAAGAAGTTTTCTAAAAGAAGATTTTTTAAAAAAACCATTGACGGCTGCCAGCGACTGTACCTCACCGTCGACAGTCATCTAGGAAGCCATCCAAGGCTTTTCCAATGCCTGATTTGGCATCCAAGCGTCCTGTGAGCAAGAGGGAAGAAAAGGGGGAAGATCTAGTAGCTCTGATCTAGCAGCCAATGGTCGGAGGCCTTCCTCCAACAACGAGCCCGAGAGAAGAAAGGACAAATGGAGGCAGTGGCATGACGCTCTGGGGCTCCAAGAGGGTGGAGGGCGTAGAGAGGAAGAAATTCCACCATATGGAAGCAAGAATGGCTGCATGAGCTCCCTCTTCGGTCAAGCTCGCCGTCGTCTCCAGTGACGTCGATTGTGGAGGAGCAAGGCTCGAATCGGGGCACTGATGCTTCTGGAGGCCAAGGGGGGATGAGAGGTAGGTGTCTCTATGCTCTGAACGGAGCCTCGATGTAGGAGACGCGCGGTCGACTCCTACCAAGGGTTGTCTTCTCCGGCGATGGTGGGGCTACATTCGACGATCTTCTTCCAGTGGCTTCTAGAGTAGATGCACGACTTCCAGAGTGGTGGAGGAGCAAGCAGAGACCTAGACTAATCATCCCACACACACCAGGGCACGAATCACTCAATGGATTTGTGCCCCCACCTCTCCTTTCAGAAAAATGGGTCTGGTGACCTATAAAATCCTAATTCCGGCCGAGGAAGCCTTGAAACTCAACTAGAAACACCTCAGGGAAGTTGAAGAGGACCTAGGGAAAAAAATGGAAGTAAATTGAACTCTGATCAAGGCATACTTGAGCTGGCAGTGGAGGTGGCCGCAGGAGCTCGCTGGAGATATGGCCAGAGTTTGCTTGAGCTCTAAATTTTCTCCTCTCCGAGCTTCCTCTGGTTGCTCTGGTTGGTGATCTCTCCTTGATTTCACTCCTTGAAAACTTCCTCTCCTTTTTTCAAGTTTTTTCCCCCTCTTTTTCTCTTGCAAATGGGGGGTATTTATAGGCTTGCAATGGCTAGGTAGTTTGTTATGGGTTGTTATGGGTGGTTTGAGGTTGTTATGGTGGAGTGGGAAGTGATTAGGGTTGTTATGATGGAGTGGGAAGTGGTTAGGGTTTGTTTAGGTGGTTAAAGGTTGTTATAGGTTGTTATGGGTGGTTGGAGGTTGTTATGGTGGAGTGGGAAGTGGTTAAGGTTGTTACGGTTTGTTATGGGTTGATATGGTAGAGTGGGAAGTGGTTAGGGTTTGTTTAGGTAGTTAGAGGTTGTTATTGGTTGTTAGGGTTTTGGATTATGACTTAGGGTTAGGTTTAGGGTTTTAGATTATAGTTTGCTAAATCTAGAGCTTCAGATTAGGGTTTAGGCTAGGTCTTGGGTTTTGGATTAGGGTTTAGCCTAGGTTTAAGGTATTGGATTAGGGTTTGCTAAGTCTAGGGTTTAGGATATTTTGGGTTTAGGTTTATGGTTTAGTTGCGAGCATATAGAGTGTCTACATATATCAAGTCCATGCATTAAGTGTGTTAATAGAAGCATTCTCACTAGAGAACCTGTGCATAAGCATCTAATAATAAATGGAATTATGCCTAGATATCGTATTTGGACAAGGCATGGTGAGATGCATTCTGTTTCGTCAACAAGAACTAAGACTTGTATTGAAAGAGTTAATGATGGCGTGCATGAGATGTATGCTGCTTTGGGATTGGGATCCATGGGCAATGATGTAGATGATGGGGAGGATGATGTACCCAATGAGGAACCCATGAGTGAAGATGCAAATAAGCTTTTCAAATTAATTGAGGATGCAGATAAACCATTGCAAACCGGACTTAGTTCACCATCAAGGCTATTGTTTCTAGTTGAACTTTATTACATAAAATACTTGTCTGGATGGAGTAACAAGTCTTTTAGTGTAACACCCCACATTTTCCACAATAATTTAAAACAATTTAAACTAAGGGAAAATTAAAGCTAAATAGAAAAATATCAAACTACCAGAAACCTGTGTGTGTGGCTACGAGACTCCAAATTATATGCACTATGCTAGACCAATCACGTGTCTTCACCTGCAAACCAAAACCACAAGGAAAACGCATGAGTGACAGAAGTCACTTAGTAGAAAGCAAATCATAATTAATTTTCGTTTAAATTCATTTCACAAACCATTTTCTCGAAATCTCACAAACCAGGCTCACATCGGCCAAAACAACAACTAGGGCTCTACCAGCCCAAAATCATGAGCAATGGATCTCAATGGCCAAAACCACACATAGTGAGTTGGGAAGCCTGACACTAAGCAACCAAACTCTGGCCACAAGCAATCCATCGAAGAGCAACCAACGACGTCTGCACCGCCACGGTGTACCACCCTGTACAGGAGCCAGCCACCATCTCGCGATCCTCCTACTTGGAGAACCCTCACAGAGCCAACTCCTCCTTGGGAAGGCTGTCCTGTCTCTCAGGACGCTACCAGCTATGGGGCACGTGTCCCACTTGCACTGGCCACCATAGGGTATGCCTCCACAGGGCATCCTTCACACATGATGCTCAGGAGGGAGTATCATACCTCCACACTTGACAACACCCGAGCCTCAGTGCTCACAACGAGAATTGGAGTATCATACCTCCTCGTCATGCCACAAGACACCTCAACCCGTGGACCTCAACCCTAGCGTCGAGATGACGGTCAGGTAGCTCAAAACTCTAAGACCAGGTGTGACCATGCCGGTGGAACCCCTGGGCGCAGTTCACCAAACCTAACTCCGGTGTGCGGGAACACACTGGGAGGTCCGATATAGTCACGGCGAAAATGGTGAATCCGGAGGAAGAGACAAGACTCGGATACACCAAAGGGAAGACAAAAAAGGATAAGGAAAGGAGTCGCCACCTAGTCTTTTAATGGAAAGACAAGGAAAACCAAGAAAAACACCAAAAAAGGCAGAAAGCAAACAAGATGCAATGATGCATGTGTGATCCGTGCCTAATGGATAATGCAAGATGAATACGG
>JAMKQA010090080.1:0-13729 GCA_024699735.1 Posidonia australis
CTTGTCCTTATTGTTTTGCATGATTTTTCATGTGTATGGTTTTCCTTGTCTTCCATAATAGACTAGGTGGCGACTCCTGCATTTTTGCATTTTGTTTTGTTTTTCGACGTGATTTTGCCGACCGTTTCGCATTCTTTTTGCGATCCTCCTCGCCGGCATGGTTACAATAATATATGCCAACAACAAAGACGATGAATTATATTAAGAAACAAATTCTTAATTACAGCCTTCGTATCAATATCTTGATCAATTATAACCACTAGAGGAGGTTTTCTTGGACAAAACCATGAAATGTAAAATGGACATTTCCAATTAATAACACTATTGAAAATAAATTATCAGTTCCAAACTAATATTGTATATTACAAAATATTTATTAAACACTAAACTAAATTATCAAATATGTGTCAAAATAATATAACAGTAACACTTAGGTAACATTTGGTAATGATTTTTCATTCATGTGTTTTTTAACTATTAACAACTTATGGGATGAGTGAAGAATCATGTTTGATCGCATTGCAAAATAAGCACTTATTTTTTGTCTAAAGTGACTAAGTTGCCCTTCATATTCAAAAATGACTTTGCAAGTGATGAATCAAACCCTAACTCTCCCATTACCCTCTCCTTCTTCTCTTCCATCTACTGCTATTGTCTTCTTCTCTCCATCTCTGAGGAGACTTGATAGTGCAAACCTCTCTTTTAGCTTTTGTGACCATAAAGTATTTTCATTATTTCAAATTTGTCTTGTAGAATACTCATTTTATCTCTCTTGATATCTTGAAAAGATCGTTGCAACAGAGTGCTCAAACGATCTCCAAACTTGATGAAATTTTACAAAGAGCTTCCTTACATTCTAACCTTCACTCTTGGAAAGTTTCAATACTTTCGAGAGTAAGACACAAATATCAATGCGTCTTATGTAAGATGCTAACATTTCCAACATCTTACAATACCCTATAAAGATCCCCACAGTAAAGTATTCAAATAACCTCCAAATTTGGTAAAATTTTATAGTCATGTTCGTCACATCTTGTAATACAATTTTGGAAAGTTTGTGCCTTTTTTATAAGATGTAGAGACTAGTCCACTTTATGTAAGATGCCAGCAATGCAGAGTCTTACGCATGGCAATTGAATTGCTCTCTACCACTTCCCACTTTCTTTTCTGAAATAATTTCGAATTCAAATTATTTCCTTTTTTGATGATTCCATGGATCATGTATTGACATAATCAGGCTTTATTACATTGAATTCACCATTAATGGGAAGAATATTCTAACAATCAATGTGATAGGACGTCTTGCACTTCGAGAGATTGTAAAATGCAAAACCTACTACATTCTACATAGAGAGCAAGAATCCATGTACTTTGCACCCCAGTTTTAGAAAATACTTGCTACAACTGAATTGCCTTGTTATTTGTGAACTTTTAATCATTTCTTTGACTCTCCCACGCCTCTATAAGTACTTGGACACCTTAACCTTTGGAAAGAGTAGCCTTGGATAGGATTTTGGAAGGAGAATTTGGGTTGGAATTTGAAGGTATTTGAGAATTCACATTTTGACATAGGGAGAGTTTAATTTGAGAGAGAGAGAGAGAGAGGGAGAGAGAGAGTGGGAGGGGGGAGAGAGAGAGGGAGAGAGAGAGAGTCACCTTGTGGCAAAGGGAATGTAATCTCTTGACCCTCCATCATCACATTGTCATCTCCAACATATTTCTTTCACTTTTTTTGTTCCATCCACGTTATTTATGAAGGAAGTTTGTTTCAATATCATTTTAATTATTAATTACTTTTTTCATGTATTTGTAATAATCTCATTGCATTAGAGTAAACCTGAGGTCAACCACTAGGTATGTATTATTTCATATATATTTTTATTCTTGTTTTGATCATGATGCTACACTCACTAATCTATTTTTAATTTAATTTGCTCATTTTATTTTAAAGGAAAGGAAGAAGAAAAGAAGTTCACGTACATGAAAACCTTTAACCAATGCTAGCATTATGTTTAATTAGCAAAGGACTTACCACATCCACAAACCTTCCCAAAGGCATCTCAAGAGCCAACATCAAGCAAACTGAGAGCGATGATCACAAGTCGATTTTAACATGTGGAATAGAGAAGTCGAACACAAGCAAAAGGGATCTCAATGATGTCAAAATCCTTTATCCATAAAATGACGATCACGATGAGACAACTTGAAGTGCCTCCATGCTACGTAAGCATCCATCCTCTTCTTCTTTCTTTCTTTACATCTTTTGAAGCATATCTTGTTATTATCTTAATTTTGGGTACATTAGTGTCTTTCTCCCCCAATGGGTTTTGGAGATACCATAGCCCCTTGAATGATAAGAGTTTTTTTTACTGAACTAATGCATGTCATCGTCCCCCCTTCGATTTTGGATTTTGAGGGTAGGGATGATTGTTTAAAAATTACTTCAAGTTTTTTGAAAATCCACTATCTAGTGTGTTAAATATAATGTAATATGCATCTATTTTGACTAAGATTCTCTCTATTTTTACTATGATTCTCTATTTTCACTAAGATTCTTTGTGTTAAAAATAATAGTGTTGTGTCTTACACTTGAAACAGTTCTCTCTATTTTCACTAAGATTCTCCAGTTTCTAGCAAAAATTGACCTAGGGATTGAGGTGTGACGTGATCAACTTCAGTTGTAAGGACAGAAGCCTTAGTTTTTAGGTGCATTTCAAAATCTGAACAATTAAATCGAATTTTCTCTATAACTTGCATGGCCCTTATTGGAAACTAAATCATTTGAATCGTTTCTTAGGTTACACAAAAAAATCACTTAAGTCTTGAACACTCCTATTGTGAAGGACTTAAGAAAGGTGTTTGTGTTGTCATTTATTTTCACAAAAGTCACTTTTCTCTTCCTTGATTCTTGTGAAAGTAAGTTAGAATCTCAAGTTTAGAATTATATTCTTCCTTCCCTTTTCTGTGGTTTGTTGTAGATTGTATGTTTGAAACATGAGAAACCCAATAAATCCTGAGTATGCTAGGCTCTGCCTCCATGAGGTAAGGATCAAACATGCTCGAGGCTCCCCAAAAACCCTCAAAAATTGAGGTAGGATTTGTATCTAGTGAAGATGTAATCATTTACCTATTGTGTGAGGATCCATAGATAACCTCAAACAAAGCCATACCCAAACCCCATAAGCACTTGTTGAGAGACATGTAGGTTAAAACACTCGATAATAATGTGAAAATCCAATAAAATGCTTTAATCATTGTTTGAAAGTGTTTTTGCACAGTCTATCTGATACAAGTGTGTTAGTCGCAAAGTACTTTGCGTTCTACGTAGGACTCTTACAAATGTGTCTAACATTTGAAAGTTTTTTCTTCGGGTTTCCTGTTTGTTTTATGGTGAATGAGTATATCCCATAGGATGTATGTACAGGGAAAGGTGTTTCAAACTCTCTACTTTTTATTTTCATTTTTCTTTCATAGGAATTTGTATTAATCATAAAAAAAATGTAATTTTCATTTTGTTTCTAGGGTCATTTGTTAGACTCAAACCTCTATATTTAGTTTGTATCTTTTTTGTAAAACTTTAGCTCCTGTTTGGATGTAGAATAAAAAAAGTAGAAATAAGTAGAAAGTGGTATTAGTATTCTGATAGTATTTGTAACGCTCCCAATTCCCATAATAATTTAAATTATAGGAAACTAAAAGCTAAATAGAAATATCTACTACCAGAAACTTGTGTATGCGACTACGAGACTCCGGATTATGTGCATAATGCTAAAACTCATCTGCTCGCTTGCACCTACAACCCAAAACCACGAGAAAAACATGAGTGACAAAAGTCACCTAGCACGCACCTTACGAAAATGGCGGAAAACAAAACTATAATTAATTTTCCTTTAAATTTATTTCGTAATAATTTTCTCTAAGATCCCACAAACCAGGCCTACAAGGCCGAAAACCACTGTAAACACAGCCCACACCGACCAAAATAGCAAATAGGGCTCTACTAGCCCAAAACAACAAACAAGACCCTCAATGGCCAAAACCACACACAGTGATTTGGGAAACCCGGCTCCAAGCAACAAACTCTGGCCTCAAGCAGTCACCGTGGTGCACTGCACTGCCACAACGTGCCACCCTGTGCAGGAGTCGTGTTGTCCCGTGATTCTCTCACCTGGAGAACCCTCACAAAGCCAACCCTTCTGAGAAGGCATTCCTGTCTCACTTGCACTGGCCACCACAAGATATGCCTCCTCACGGCATCCTCCATATGGTGCTCAAGAGGGAGTGTCATACCTCTACACTGGACAACACTTGAGCCTAAGTGTTCACAGTGATAACAGGAGTATCATACCTCCCCGTCATATTACAAGACACCTCAACCCACGGACCACAACCTTAGTCTTGAGATAACGGTCAGGGAGTTTCATACCTCCAAGATTCGACGACCCTTAGCCTCAGGTACTTGACCCCCGACCTCAACCAGGGAGACACGCCCGACCACCAGAGAATGTCGTCACATTCCCTGGCCTTGACGACATGATCCCACGGTGTTTCGGCCCACACACAGAAAACCAGGAAAACTATTTTCCAAAATGGGCCAACCATCTCTTTCAAAACCATTTTCAAAACAATTTTATATATTTGGAAAACTCTTTCAAAACCTTAACAAAACTGTGCATCAGGTGTCCCACAAGATCACCACTGATGGCGCACGATCCCATCTCAAATAGGCAAAACAAACTAAACTAGGAAGCCACTACATTCAAAATACATTATACTAGAAAACCAGGAAATACCTCCAAAAAGTCCTGCTAGACCCGCACATGAGGACCACGCGTTTGGCCCACGCCCCAGGCATTTTGTCTGAATGCAAACAGAGCCTGGACCAGAGGCCAAAATCGTTGCTGAACCTACACATGTGGCCGTCGCAATCGGCCCGTGCCCCCAGTTTTCTATCAGAATTCAAATAGCCTGAGATAGGAGACCCAAATTTTGCCCGAAGTGAGAACTAAGGGTGGGCCAACCGAACAACCACCAAAAATCCAACTAAAACATATGTGATAGACCCTCAAGTCTACCCCAAATCTACACAAACAAAACCAAAATCTGTTCATCACACAGGAAGATATAAATTCACAACCACTAAAGGGTCAAAAAGGACCCAAACCACAACAACCACCATAAAAGCCATAACTGTCACAATAAATCATCATAAATTTCAAAACATTAAATTTAGCCTAGATTACATGCATCTTAGGCATTTCTATCATTTTACATGATTTCTACTCATTAGATTGGAGTGCGTACCTGAAATGAGCTTTCCAACGACCCAACGCCCAATCTCCGGCCAACCTTAGCCACTACTAGCGATCCACGAGTACTTGGAGCTTCCTCGACCTCCGGAGCTCCAGCCACGTCGACTTTGAGCCACACGACCACCTCCACCTCTCTCACTCACTCTCTCTCTCATCAGTGCATGAAACAGAGGAGGAAAAACAGGGGGATGGGGAGAAAAGGAAGAGATAGGGAAAGAGGAGAGGGAGGGATGAGGAAGGAGGGGAAGGGTGAGGGTGAGGGGCGGGAGTGGGGAAGTGAGTGAGGTGGAGGGGAGGAGGAGTGCGTCCAAGGGAGGAGGAGGAGAAGGAAGAAGGAGAGGAGAGAAAGGTGGGGAATCGGGAGAGGGTGAGGTGCAGGGGAAGTCTCCGACTGCAGCTACATATACGCGAGAAAGAGCAGCTACGCGCATGGCCAACTACCACGCATGCACCCGTCGGTCTCCAGCTGCCCCCCAGCCACACCGTGCACAGCACAACCACCAAGCTCCAGTACGAGCCAGCCACAACAACTGGTCCACAAACACGGGCCCTACACGGAGCCACACATGGGCCCACAAACACAGTGCCACAATGTACAATGTCAACCACGTGGGGATAAGTACAAGAACACACAACCAAAAGCCGGTTCACGAGGCCCAAGCCTAAAATCACAAAAACACCCAAACAGGTCTTGAGACAGTAACACCTGTCCAGGAATAAATTCATTAAAAATGTAAATAATTACAAAATGAATTTACGGGTATTACAGTATTACTATTCAGTTTGAAAGTGATTTTATTTTAACAATGAATAAGTACATATAGGAAGATATTCTAGTTTGAATAAAAAGTAGAATAAGTATCAAAATAAATGTTGGAATAAGTGGAAAATATGAAGATTAATAATAATCAACTTGATTATTAAGATATACATTTAATTTAAAATATGTATACATTATATTATATATGTATTAATTTTAAAAAAAAAAATAAACACATCATAAACATACATGCATCAGAATAACTTAGATGAATAACTTTATTCTACTCTTCCTGCAGAATAGTTATTCTGGGATAAGTAAATCAGAATAATAATTACTATTCCACTTTTTAACATATCAAATGAAATTATAATTCCAATTCTATCTTTATTCCTGACTTTATCCAAGTTCCGCACATGTGCTTAGTGATTAGCCTTGACTAATTCCCCATTGAAATAGTGGAAGTATCATGTTCAATGTGCTAGATGCACAGTCTTGTGCGTTTTATATTAAATGCTTTATACACTACGTCCAATGCCATCATTAGCAGTCAAGGGCAAGGAATAGTTTAATCCTACGTCCAACAACATTAGTACACAAATTAGACGTTTAATAGCTAATTAAGATAAATCAAATGTCAGAATTCAGTTTTGTGTACTCAGAAGAGCCAGAAGTTGAGCATGAACAAATAAAGGTGCTCTGCATATTCCATTCCGTTACTGGTCAGGAGTTAAATCTGAGATCAATGACATATCAAATCATGTTGCAGTTTCTCTAAAGGATCCAAGTCAAGCTTTCTCGAATAGGGTGAGACCTTCAACCCAATCCTATCACTAAAACAACGAACAACACTAGGAACAAAGCCTCACCAATGGCAGATGCATACAGCCTGCAACATCAACTGCTTTTGAACGACAATTCCATCATACTCAATCAAATACATTGCAACAAGAAAACCAATGGATGAGCTCTATCCTGGGACATGGAAGTGCCAATGACCAGATGTGGGACAACCCCCTTTATGAAAAGCATGATGAGCAAAATGAAGATAATGTGTATGATCAGTATGAAATTTACATGGTGTCAACATGGGTAAATCCACTGTATAAAGAAGAGGATGTTCATGAATACATGAAAAGTCCAAACTCTAGGGTGACAAATCATGGCTATAATCCACTTCCACCTTCACAGAACCATAATGATTATAATCTACCTCCACCTTTACCAAATTATCATAATTGCTATCTTCATAATCCACCTTCACCAAATCATAATCTACCTCCACCTCTATCTAACCAGAACACACATTATGTCCATCCGTCTCCATCTACCTCACCACTACTACTCCCCACCAACACCACTAGGAGGTTACCATGGAAATCATCAAAATCCTTGGTCAAACAATAGGCACCAATCAACACAATTCAAAGCAATAAACTTGGAAGAAATGAGAAAAATGCTCAGTGCACTAGGAATACACACTGAAGCTCCTCCTTCCTTTGACATGAGTAAGTTTCCTCATATTCGACTACCTCTAAGTTTCAAATATCCAAAGACTTCAAAGTTCACTGAAACCACTAACCCTCAAAGTCATGAAACGAGGTTCCAAATGGAGCCTGCTACTTACTTCCATGATCTTGAATTGTTAGTCCACTTGTTTTTCTATTCTCTTGATGGAAAGCCCATGATGTAGTTCATGTCACTAAGTAAAGAAGAATTAAGCAGCTTTAATTGGACTCAAGAGAGCTTCCTCTTCAAATACCAGCATAAGATAAATCCAAAGTTGACCTTCCTCAATTTGGTGAAGGACATGTTGAAACCTAATGAAGACTAATTCACTTATGCAAATCGATGGTTAGACATGTCGGACAGGCAGTAAGCACTAACAAGTCCTTTTATTATTGGTCTTGTGGTATTTGCTATTAGGATTTAGACCATTTGTCTTTCTAGGATGATTAAGCCAGAAATGGAGGGTGCTTACTGCCAGTCCGATTCAACATTATATGAGGTAGTGGTATCAGTGATTGGAAATATTCATGAATTCGAGATGGAAGAACCGCAGCTACTCGAAGATGACATCAATCAAATCACTTTTAATCGAATTTGAGGAAGGATGGGAAACAACCATGGCAATAAAAGATAACAAGGGAGGCAACCACAACCTATCCCTTGTCAATGGTCAGAGACCATATACAACCAATTGCAAGCTCCATTCTAACCAGAACAACACCGAGAAATAATGACCATAGAAGTGCTAAGTATATAGCAAGCTCAACCAATATTGAGATAGCAACTTCTGACACAATCAAGCAAGCTAATAAAATATATCGAAGTGGCTAAGACACCACTTTTGTAGTGTGGTTGAAATCTATTAGATATTTTTAAGAAAGACGAGCCAAAGCTAATATCAGTGCCAATGCCAACACGCAAGCTAATGCGAGAACCAATGCTAAAGTCTGAGCTAGAGCTAGCACCAATGTGAGAGCTAGTACACAAGCTAGTGCGAGAACTGACGTCAAAGCCTGTGCTAGAGCCAACACCAATGCTAGAGCCAACACTCGAGCTAGTGCGAGAGTCAATGATAGAGCCCATGTTAAAGCCAACGCTAATGCCAAAGTTAGTACCCTAGCAAGTGTAAGAGTCAATGCCAAAGCCCATGCTAGAGCCAATGTCAATACTAGAGCTAGCACCAATGCTAGAGTTAGTACTTGAGCAAGTGTGAGAGTCAATGCCAAAGCCTGTGCAAGAGCTAGTGTCAATGCTAAAGCCAGCACTTGAATTAGTGTGAGAACTAACACCAAAGCCCCTGTTAGAGCCAACGCCAATGCCAAAGTTAGCATTCGACCTAGTGCGAGAACCGACACCAAAGCCCATGCGAGAGCCTGCACCCATGCTAGAGACGATACCCGAGCTAATGTGAGAGCCAATGTCAATACCGTCGTCAATGTAAGTGTTAATAATTCTAGTCCAACCCAAATGTTGTTGTCCAAGAACCTAAAGATAAAAGGATGATTGATTCACCTGAGTTTGGGGTAGAAATGAGTTTATTTTGCTTCCTTACACTAAGAAGCTATTGCCTCATCCACTTAGGCCTCCTAATACATCTAAAAGTGGAAAGTTTACCCCTATAGTGAAACAGTGCACTCGGAAGTTCATCAAGCACATGCCAAGAAATAGGACTCCATGCATCAATGCAACAACTACTCTACTATTAAATTGACATTTCAGGATAGTGACCCCGATAAGGTCAGTCATGCTTGCAAGCCAAAGTTTAAAAGAGTACTCCTACTGATGTAGCCTGTGATACAAGGAGCAAAACACCAAATTCATCCATCAGGTTGCTTTCCTCTTTCAGGACAAGGTACAGACTATGCATTTGACACGGGTTAGGACATTGGAAGCAAAATCCTTTAAGTTGAACTCATCACCACAAATGGTTGGTCAATCATAAAGGATAGAAGTCTTACAGATGGAGGCTACACTAGGGACATTTCCCTAGTCACTATAAATA
This sequence comes from Posidonia australis, assembly GCA_024699735.1. Classification (NCBI taxonomy): domain Eukaryota; kingdom Viridiplantae; phylum Streptophyta; class Magnoliopsida; order Alismatales; family Posidoniaceae; genus Posidonia; species Posidonia australis. Next base: position 9,584 of record JAMKQA010090080.1, read on the forward strand.
AACTTCTTCCAATTTTACTTTCCTTTTAATTTTTTTTTGTTTTCAATAAGTGTAAAGAGAGAAGGGGCAATCATGCTAGTGAAAGTAGTTAATGGCCTTCACCAATCACAATTTTTGCATCATGGCATTGGAGCTATCAATTACTAGCATGGTTCCCTTAGCAAGGAGTTTGATCTAGTCTCTTGAGTGTGTAGGACTAGGGGCAATCAAGCCAAATTACAGACAAGTTGAAGCCACCATATCAAACCAAGAGAGTTGAGTCTTTATTGATGGAGACCAAACTAGGGGTAGAATACGTTGTTCTTCTCAAGTAAATTTCCATAATGATACTGTAACACTTGTAAAATTCATTTTTGTAATTATTTACATTTTATGAATTTTATTCCTAAACGGGTGTTACTGTTTCGAGGCCCATTGCGTGGTTCTGTGCTTTTGGGCTTGGGCCTTGTGGGTCGGTTCTTTTTACGTGTCACTGTGTGTGGTTTGACACTGTGCAGTGTGGCACTATGCATGTGGGGCCCAAGTGTAGGGTCCGCGCTCATGGGCCAGTGGTTGAGGCTTGCAGTTGGCCTCGTGGTTGTGGTGGGTGGTTGGGTGTGTGCTGTGGCTGGCGAGGCTGGTTGTTGAGGGAGTGTTGGTGTGCACGTGGCTGACTGGTTGCATGCACACGGCCACCTACCCCTTCTACGTAGCTATTTAAGCTGAAGGCCTCTGTCATGCACAACCCAAGCTTCTTTCTCTTTCCCCACGCATTCTCTCCATCCCAAGCACACATCTTTCCTCTCCTTCCTCCACTCATTCTCTCTCCCTCCACTCACTTCCCCTCTCCCCCATCTCTCTCTTCTCTCTCTTCCTCTCTCACTCTCTCCCCCTGTTTTCTCCTCCTTGCGACCTCCTCTCTGTTTGGTGTACTTGAGGGCCGGCGACGGTGTGCGGCAGCTCATGGTGGTGTGCGAAGCTTGCTTGGAGTGCTCTCGTGGCCGTGGTTGTGTTGTGGTCACCAGAGTCGACCGGAGAATCGCCGAAGCACATTCTCAGGTACGCATCTCCACCTCATGTAATAGAGAGCATGGAATTGGTAGAAAAAGTTAGGATTGCATGAAATCTAGGTAAATTTACTTTCCTAGAATTTATGGTGATTTATTGTGTATTTATGGTGGATTTATGGACATTTATGCTGGTGGTTGCGTTTTGGGTCGTTTTGACCCTTCTGCCTTTCCGATTTTATATCTTGAGACATGGTGAATGGATTTTAGTTTTATTTGTTGGGATTTGGAGTAGACTTGAGAGTCTACATTATGTTTTATGCAAGATTTTTGGTGCTTGTTTAGGGGGTCCGATCAGAGGTCCCAATTGGGGCGATTTTGAGCTGTAGGGTTTTGGACCGTTTTCTGGGATCGCAGAATTTGACATACCGAATTGAAAACGGCATACCGAATTAGTGAATTTTGGTATACCGATTTCGTTCAGTATACTGTTTTTCTATCAGTTTGGTCCTCTGGTCGATTCGGCCTACCGAATCACCCTGGTCGATCGAATTAGTAGATTTCAGCATACCGAACCTAATTTTTGGCATGCCGAATCATGGCCCAAATGAGTTTATAAAATGCATTTTCCGAGGGCTTTCTGGATTGCTGTGTTTGTCTCTACGAGATGGAATTGTGGGCCGTCAGTGGTGGTCCCTTGGGACACTTGACACATCGCTTTGTCGAGGTTTTGGAAGAATTTTCAAATATATGAAAATGGCTTTGGAAAATGGGTTTCAAAGAATAGTTGGCCTATTTTGGAAAATGTTTTCCTGATTTTCTGGTGTGGGCCGAGATAGTGCGGGACCGTGTCGTCAAGACCAGCGAATGTGACGACATTCTTGGGTGGTCGGACGCAACTCCCTGGTTGAGGTCGGGGGTCAAGATACTTGAGGTTGAGGGGTGTTGGGTCCTATAGGTATGAGACTCCTTAACTGTTGTCTCAAGGCTAGGGTTGTGGTCCGCGGGTTGAGGAGTTTCGTGGCATGACGGGGAGGTATGATACTCCTGCTGTCGCTGTAAGCACTGAGGCTCGTGTGTTGTCGGGTGTGGAGGTATGACACTCCCTCCTAAGCACCGTGTGTGGAGGACGCCATGAGGAGGCGTACCTTGTAGTGGCCAGTGCGGGTAGGACACGTGCCTCGTAGCTGGTAGCGTCCTGAGTGACAGGACAGCCTTCCCAGGGAGGGGTTGGCTTTTGAGGGTTCTCTTGAGAAAGGGGAATCGCGGGACGGTGAACGCTCTTGCATAGGGTGACCGTCACTGTGGCAGTGCAGAACATTGTGGTCGCTCCTTAGCGGACTACGTGTGGCTAGAGTTTGGTTGCCTAGCGCCGGGCTTCCCGACTCACTGTGTGTGGTTTTGGCCATTGAGAGCCTTTACTTATGGCTTTGGGCTAGTAGAGCCTTGGTTGTGCTTTTGCACGGTGTGAGCCTGGTTATGAGGTTTTGAGAAATAGTTTGCGAAATGAATTTAAAAGGAAAATAGATTATAGTTTTGTTTTCCATGGTTTTCCTTGGGGTGCGTACTGGGTGACTTTTGTCACTCATACATGTTTCCTCGTGTTTTTGGTTTGCAAGTGCAGGCATGCAGAGAGTTAGCGTGGTACATATAGTCTGGAGTCTGCTAGCCGTACACACAGGTTCTTGGTAGTTAGATATTTACTGTTGGCTTTAATTTTCCCATAATTTAATTTGTTTTAAATTATTGTGGAAAATGTGGGGCGTGATAGATACAAGCTAGGGAAATCTCTTGAAAAATATATAAATAAAGCATCCTCTTCCTCCATGCAATAAAATGAAGCTTAATGAGAAGGAGATTCTACCACACATGCATGCGAAATTCAGACTAAATTAGAAGGGACCATAATTAGTGATTGAGGCATATCCAAACAACACTAATTATTTGGCCAAAGAGGATGACATTGAGCTTAAACATCCCTAGAATGCATTACACCTCAAAAGATACTAGCCTTAACTTGCACACCTAGATAATAGATTACTTGAGCTTACAAACTTGTTGTTTGTCAAGACCTAGGAACCATGTCCTTAACCTCATCCCACGAACACCCTATGGGCAGGGAGAAGTAATGATCCAATACTGTGATAGAGGCAAATCCTTAAGAGTTCTCCCTATTTCATGAATGACAAGTCCTTATGCTACCCTAGCATAAATCTTATTAAGTTGTAATTGGATAGATGTGCAGAATTGAGTCTAGAAAGTGCAAAAAAAAGGGGAGTGCATGAATAAGGGAGTGTTCCAGTCTATCAATAATAAATATCAATTGACTAGGCGCTCAAATGAAGTGAGATCATTAATACTTGGCAGTATGTTATTATAGCATAAACCTCAGTAAGTAATGATAAGTAGACACTTGTCAAAATAACCCAAGAGAGAAAAGGAAAAGAATGCAGCAAAGAATTTGTGCATCGGTCTAAATTAAAAGAATTAGGGATCAAAGTGCGTAATGAGATCCAACCTTGGACTGAAAGGCAAGGAACTCCAAATCTCTAGCCAAAGTCTCAAGATAAGGACATTACACCTTCCTACTTCCTGCATTGCATACTTAAAGGTAAGGGACAATAACCTAGGACTAAGGACAATCAAGATCCAATGCAAATCTGAAACGTCCCTTGGCTTGGGAGTGCATAAGGGATCCAATTGTCAAGTTCTCCTACCACTAAATTTTTTCTTTCCCAACTTTGTAGAAAACTTTCCTTTTTCCACTGGAAATAAAAAAATTCCAAAAAAATAGAAAATCCAAAAATAAAAAAAAAATAGAAAATCAAAAACCCAAAAAAAATAGAAAAGCAAAAAAAGTTAAAAATATAAAAGTAAAAATCCAAAAAAATGAAATAAATAAAATTCAAAAAAAAAAAAAAATCAAAACTCATAAAAATCACAAAACCAACATGTGACCACGTTCGTCCGTGACCGACCGCCCACCCGACCCGAAGGGAGGGGGTGGAGAGGAGGAGACCACAGCCATGCCGATGACGGCGAAGGCGCAAGGGTAAAAGAAAAAAAGAAAAGTGGAGTCGCCACCTAGTCTTTTAAGGGAAAGGCGAGGAAAACCACAAAAGGATGAATACATGAGATGCAAATGGGAAGGCTGGATGTC
>JAMKQA010090081.1:0-12083 GCA_024699735.1 Posidonia australis
GGATTGAGCTTGAAGTCTGAATCAGAAGAAGATGATGATGCGACATCAACTTCAACAGGCAGAACAGACTCTCCAAATGAATAATTCTTGATGTAAAATTTTAAAATAAAAAATGTAAAAAAAAATGATGTAAATATCTTTTGTATTTTTTTATGTAAAAAAAATGATGTATTTCAAATATTTTTTTATTAATAAAAAAATAATTTTTAAAATTCATTTTTAGACCTAATGGACCGGCCCGACCTGACCCGACCAGTAAGCCCGACGGCTTGGCCCATAGACGGGCCATGGGCCGTGCTGGGCCCATGGATTGCAAGAGAAGGCCCGGACCAGCCTGCGGGCCAGCCCGACCAGTTCCAGGCCAGGGCGGGATGGTAGTTTCTTAGAGCAAAGCCACTTGAAGGGGATCAGACCAATTCAAAAGCAAAAACAATAAAAATATGAATTAAAGCAAAAACCTCTATAAAACAGCCGCCTTGTTATAATAAATCCAAGCATTAAACTCTTCTACATTTGCTCTCTCGCCCCTCCCTCCCTCTCTCTCTCTCTCTCTCTCTCATATGTCGTGAATACAGTGAGAACACGTAGCATGAAATTTATCGAGATGTGGCTTTCAAAACACTATTCAATTAATCCCTACGGATTTTTATGTCTCAATGTCTACACTAACGTTCCCTATTTTATTGGATCAACACAAGAATTTTACGGTGCATAGAATCGACATAAGAGATTTATAGACATTTACTCCAGACGTCTACTAATACATAGAATTGAAATAAGGGATTAGCAAACATTCGCTTTAGAAAATTTTGTTATAAATGGATTCATTTTATTTTTTATATAAATATATCTTTATATTGGTATTTTAGTAGATTGAACATCTTTCAATCCTAAACATATTTTAGGAATCTTTGATGCCAGTGGCTCTCTTTAGGGTGAGGGTTTTAATCTTCTTCTTTATCAATTCTCTATATCATGTACTCATCTTGGATTTATAGTGAAGTTTCTTTCTGTCTCGAGAATATAAATTTATTTAGTCGAACCTCGTAAATCTTTATGTTTGTGTGTATACTTTTCTATTTGTATTTTCCTAACTTCTCTATTGTCGTTTGATCTTTATTCGTGATGCAAAAGGTGATCGTTTTCCTAACAAATTGATATCAAAGTTCTTGTTGATGATTCCAAGTCAACCACAAAGATGACAGTGAAGTTTCATATTGAAAAGTACAATCAAAATGTTAACTTCAATTTTTGACAAATAAAGATGCACACAGTTTTGGCTCAACAAAGAGAATCAAAGGCTTTGAAGGAAAAGAACAAAATGTTAGAATCAATGAGTGAAAATGAGAAAGATGAGATGAATGAAAATGTCTTGACAAGTATACAACTTTACTTATTGAGCGAGGTTCTTTGAGAGATCACGCACGATAAAACCATAGCAAGTCTCTAACTAAAGCTAGAATCTTTTTACATGATCAAGACTTCTGTAAACTGACTACTATTGAAGCAGCGATTATTCATGCTCTATATGTTCAAGGTAAATCCAATAAGTCACACCTTAATGATTTCAATTAATTCATTATACCATTCTCTTGTAAGGATTTCAGGAAAATTCTCATATATCACTACAAGAAAAACAGGATCTTGCGAGAACATATGTCCTTACAAAGTCCTCGCTAAGTCCTTGTTATAACTTATTGCAAGGATAATTTATCCTCTGAAAAAAATAAGTTGTTAAATCGATATTGCGAGGACATATTCTCACAATGTTCTCGTTAAATTATAGCAAGGTGATTACAAGGAATAAAGTCCTTCCAATATCCTTGCTAAGTCCTTGATGTTCCCTTGTAATATATTCGCTAAGTGCTCATTAAATATGAAATAAGTCTATCGTCATTCCAAAAATATCAAGGACATGGCGAGAAAATGTCCTCATTATTCCTATTCAATCGTGTAATATCTGAGTCTGTTTGGGTCAAGTGCATATATAGTAGGCTACTACTTGAGGCGGTATATCTTGACACAACCATCAGGCAAATGTCATATAGTAGGCGACTACTTCAGGAGGTAGATTGTATAGTGTAATCATAACAGGCCAATATGAGTAATCTTTTTCTTTACCATATGAATTAAATCTATTACTAGAAAGTCCAACAACAACATTACAGTTTTCTACGGCAAATGAAGGAAAGGACTCCTTTAGAATTTGTCAAGACTTGGTATCAAAAGAATGCTCCATATCAATGTTCTGTGTATGATCTACATGCCATGTCATATCTTATGCAGTCTCTCTGCAATAGTACAACATCTTCAGTTTTGGTGAGAAAGGGAAATAACAAAGTACATTTTGAGGTACATGTGTCATTGAGTCACTTTTGTAACAGGACTGATGACATTCTAGACACTCTAATTTATCTATGTGTTTTTTGTAGTACAAGATGTGATATTTTGAGTAAGCGTCAATCTTCACCTATGTCAACTCTATCTTTCTTATCATCTTCTTCGTTTTGTAGTAGTTCTTTAGCAATTCATAGCTTTCTAGCAGCATTTTCTTGATTTTACCTATCATGATGTCAAAGCAACTATCAATCATGTTGTAATCGATCTTTAAAGTTAATGACTCAGACACTATCGATAATTTTGTGTAATTCTTACAACCTGACCACAATGACTTCTTTGCCTTTCTTAATAACTCATTAAATTCTTGAGATTCCCCATGTAACTATCCATCAGCGAACGTGTCGAAATCAGGACCTGCTACGTCTATCACCATGTCCATAATAGGATCTATACTAAGTACTAACAGGAGCAACATTCCCATGACAAGGAAAGGCCTCTCCATGTTTAACCAACACTTGTAGTCTTCTACAATTTCCTTCTTACACAAATGTATTCCACATTCCTTCTCGATTGTTTGTTTTTTTAATAGTACACATTTTTTACAAGAATATATAATCCTTTTATTCCTTTCTATAATACCCAAACCTTGACTATATATAAAATCCACAAACTTCTAAACGTCATGCAGAAAACTCATACACAATTTTTCATCCACGACTCATGTATATGTTCAATCATGATGAAAAAATATTTCTTTTTACTAAAAAAAATAAATGATAAGATGTCTAGATTGAAAAAAAACATGATGACAATAATAAATCTCCACATTAATCAGTAGTTGTTCTATGGTTTATATGGATTTAATAGATGTGACTTGGAGCACAGTTGCAAACTTTTGTTGTGAAACCACAACTGAAATTTGTTCCTACCAGTCCAATTGGTCCTCCATGTTTGGTGTTGATTATTTCCTCCATGATAGGTTATCAAGCATTATTCCCCTCAGATTATTAGAATTATAGATATTTATATTGTTGTACTTCTGCTAAAAGCAAAAGCAAAGCCTAAGTTGAAAAAACTTTGTTGTTATTATTCTTTTATGACAATCTGCATACAGACTTAGGATATTATTTTACTGTTTTTATTAGCTCAATGTGTTTAAAGAATATACCTCCACTGCTTCTTGTAAGTGTACATAGAACAATCAACATAAAGTATTTGGCATAGAGATCATTCCCAAACAGAAAAGAGAGAACTATAAAGTATTATGGCATAGAGATTTCGAAACTTAAAACACAATAAAATCACATATACATATAAAGTATTTGACTAATTCTCTAAAGTAATAATTTGATGATATGCATCCAACAAATACTTCTTTTATAATCTTAATATTCCAACTTCATAATAAAAACTAAACTTGTAATTAAGAGTACGACATATTCAGGATATGAATATAATTTGTGATATACTGCATCAACAGATCAAGAAATATATAAAGTAACAAATAGCAAAGAAGTAAAATAAAATGTGCCATCTTTGGTTGGTTGATATAAAACTCAAAATGCAATTTGCATGGAAATAAGATAATAATGTAGCCTCTCCATGTTATGAATTGAACTTTTGACAAGTATAAGTAGGGAAAAAATAATTAACAAGAAAATTCAATGCTAGAATAAATTGTTGGAAAGGGTTTGACCTTTTTATTTAAAGTCATAGAATAAGAAAGACTTCAATACAATATCTTTGTATGTTGTAATGGATTGATTAGCAAGGCCTAAAAATAAAGTTAAATAATACTGATATCAACTCTTATTTATATTAGTAGTTTTTCACCAATGATATGGTAGATATGTTCAGGAAATCTTCTCATGCCAAATTAGTAGCAAACAAGTTGGACCAAATAACAACACAAACTACTCAATTAGGGCTGGTTTAATGAAATGAAGAAATTCTTTCCACTTTTAGAGTGAACTTGAATCCTTTAGCATGGGTAAGTTTTACAGAAAAGTCCAGGATAAAAAGAATCCAAGCATCATTGACACAAGTCCAACTGGCTAATCAACAATTAATGAATCTTGATTGATCAAGGATAGTATAATGAAGTTCAAACAGTCCAAATATATCTAAATATGATTTCCATCTCTTAGATGCACATGGGTGCACATAGGACAACTAATGCGGTTGGTTATTCTGTTTACCACTTAACAAGTTTAGTCCATTAAAAAAAAATCTCGTTCCCTTATTTGAGGCTTGTCAATTAAAAACTTGAGCAATGTTAGCTCACTTGTCAATTAGAATTGTAGATACTTACATCGTTGCACCTCGACTAAAAGCAAAAGTAAAGCCTAAGTTGAAAACACTAAACTTTATTGTTATTATTATTGTATAACAATCTGAATGCAGACTGAGGATAATATTTTTACTACTTTTATTGTTGGATCAAGAGGTAAAATGAGTTGGAGATTGGGAGGTGATTAGGGCAGGAACGGAGAGGAGATGAGGAGAGTACAAGAGGGCAGTCGTCGGTTTGAGCAAAAGATGTGAAAGTTTCATTTCATATAATGATCTTATAACGGGTTATTTGACCAAAACAAATAAAAAATGGTATGCCGAAAATGTAAAGACCTTAAGTTTCATTAGAGGGAGTAAATAGTAAATTTAAGAATTTTATGTAAATTATACGTTTATTTAACAATTTTAAACAAAGAACACAAATATATAAAGTTAAAAGTTAAACTACAAACATACAAAGAAAGAAATAAGAGACAACGAAAATATACACAAAAGATTTATAATGATTCAGTTTCTTCAGTTTAGTCCACTTATCAAGAATCCATTTAGAGTTTCCCTATTCCGATCTTGTTCTAGACCAAAATCTTATTGTTATACTTCCTTAACGAACCCTCATCAAGACTCTGCAAAAACTACAGAGACCTCTTCTCACAATTGAAGAAGAGAGAACTAAATAAATATAAAAAATACAACACTTACTTTTTTCACTTTTCTCAAATATTTTGGCAAGGTTGATGGATGATAGTAAGGCTTCTTGCTCAACAATGGAAAATAAATTTGGAAAACACTTGGAACTCTCTTTTAAAGTATGGAAATGGAATTCTAAAGTCTTAGTATAATGTAAGAAGTATTGGTATCTTTGTAGGTGAAGAATGGGAGTCTATTTATATGAAAACATGGATAAAAATTTGTGTCTAACGTCTCTCTAACGTTTACAAACAATCATTAGTTCGGTATATCGAAATAATTCGGTATGTCGATTTTACATCTTTTTGTACAACAGTTGATCAGTTTGGTATGTCGAAATTCAACGGTATGCTTAATTGGTTCTCAGCTTTAAAACATCCTACTCCCTGGTTCGGTATACCAAAATTATTCGATATGTCGAAATGTCATATTTTAGCCTAATAATAAATGTTTTCAATGAATGGTAGGATTTGAGGTTATGATTATTTTCCTAAGTTACTATGAGGATATTTGAAAGATTATTATAAGTTCCTAAATACATGAAACATAATAGATTACATAACAATTACAAATATGATTTCAATTATCTTCTTTTTTTTCATCTTGAGTTCTCCATGGTGGCACATAGATCTTTAAATATTTTTCCTTTTTATGCTTGATTCCTCTGAGTCAATCATTGATTTTCTTTGCTGATCTGAGTTATAAAATATTCTCATACAACACATTAGTCTTTTGTCATCATCAAAATCAAGATAAGGCCAATAAAGTTAACAATCTCTCTCTTTTTTATGATGACAAAACTACAAATATTTTAAGGTCAAAATATGTCTTTTTCGTCTTTTTCTCAAACCAAAAAAATAACTTTTCTTAGTTCTCTTCTTCTTTTTGTCATTTGCAAAAATATTACAGATCAATACCTAATTTGCTCCCCCTTTTTTATAAGCATATTGAATCGTATATGAATGATTATGGAATTGTTAAAAATATCAATAGAAATGTTAAGCCATATTCTTATCTCACTTTGTTGTCATAACTCATATACCAATTGTTGGCATAAATCAATTTAAAAGGTATGAACTTCAATGCTCTCCTTTTCAAGGCAGAAAAATGACTCATATTATCAATTTTTCATAATACATAATCAAAATTTGTTTAATCTCAAATTTTCATGAATTACACATGCATCATCAGAATTAATACATAATTTTATTTAAAACAATTTTATTTAGTAAAACTCCTCCTCACTTCAAGCATGAGTGAAATGACTTATTTTAATTTGAATCTACAGATGTGAATATTAAAAATAAACTCCTCTTAATTATATGAGTCCATTTAAAAGAACATAAAAAATTGCTTAAGAATCACTCAATCACTCATTTATCATAAATTTACATGATGAGCAAGAACTACCTTTGGAAATTCTATCCCTATTTTTCTCCCCTTTTTTGTTATATGCAAACAAAATATAAGGTATAAGTCCAAAAATAAAAGATATTCAATGAGATTCATTAAAAACATTTTTATAAGATAAAGAATATTCAAATAAGCATCAACTTTTACATAAAGAATATTTAAAAAAATAATCAAAATCAATTTTTCTAATATGATCAATGAAACATATATTATATTTAGAAAGGAAGTTATTCAATAGGTGTTAAGATCAAGGTCAATTTTTGGGTATTGAGATCAACTTTTATAATATTCAATTAAATTTTTATGAAAGATATTCATATAAGTTCTCCCTTAATTCAAGCATAGGTAAAAGAATTTTTTTTTAATAAAGATATTCAATAAGCTCCCCCTTAATAAATATTTTGGCAAGATTGAAGGATGGTAGTAAGGCTTCTTGCTCAACAATAGAAAATAAGCTTGAAGAACACTTGTAACTCTCTCTTAAAGTATGGGAATGGAATTCTAGAGTCTTGGTATAATATAGGAAGTATTGGTATCTTTGTAGGTGAAGAATGGGAGTCTATTTATAGGAAAACATGGGTAAAAGTTTGTGTCTAATGTCTCTCTAACGTTTACAAACAGTCACTGGTTCGATATATCGAAATAATTCAATATGTCGCTTTTACACTTTTTTGAGCAACGGTCAGCCAGTTTGGTATGTCGAAGTTGAACGGTGTGCTAAATTGGTTCTCAACTTTAAAACATCCTATTCTCTGGTTTGGTATACCGAAATTATTCGATATGCCGAAATGTCCTGTTTTAGCCTAATAATTAATGTTTTCAATAAATGATGAGATTTGTGGCTATGATTATTTTCCTAAGGCACTATGAGGATATTTGGAAATTATTACAAGTTCCTAAAATACATGAAACATAGTAAATTACATAATAATTACAAAGATGATTTCAATTATCTTCTTTTTTCTTCATCTTGAGTTCTCCATGGTGGCATATAGATCTTTAAATATCTTCCCTTTTATGCTTGATTCTTCTGAGTCAGTCAATGATCTTCTTTGTTAATCTGAGTCATGAAATATTCTCATACAACACATTAGTCTTTTGTTATCATTAAAATCAGGATAAGGCCAATAAAACCAACATTTATTAGCACAATGTATTTAAAGAAATCTACCTCCATTGTTTCTTCTAAGTATACATAAAACAATTAACACAAATAACAAGAATACTACAATGGTTATAGTCTACATGTAACACCCATAAATTCATTTTGTAATTATTTATATTTTTTATGAATTTATTATTAGACGGGAGTTATTGTTCTGAAGCTTGTTTGTGTGTTTTGTGATTTTAGACTTGGGCCTTGTGAATCGGCTTCAGTTTGTGTGTTACTATGCGTGGTTGACACTGTGCTGGTGGGCCCGTGTGGAGCCTGCGTTTGTGGGCCGGTTGGTGTGGCTTGCTGCTAGCCTCTTGGTTATGGTGGGTTATTGGGTTCGTGCGGTTGTTGGCGAGGTTGACGGCTGAGGGAGCGTTGGTGCGCAGGTGGCTAACTGATTGCATGCATGTGGCCACCTGCTCTCTCTGCGTGGCCTTTTAAGCCAGGGCTTTTCGCCATGTATGACCCAAATCCTTCCTCCTTCTCCCTGCGCACTCCTTCCTCCTTCTTGAGCATGCCCGACTCCCTCTCCCTCGCGCTCACTCTCACTTCCCCATTTCTACCTCCCTCTCCATTCCCATCTCCCTCCCCCTTCTCCCTCACTCACTCCCTTTCCCCACCTCCTCCCTCCCTCTCTTTGCCTCCTCCCGATTCGATGTACCCAAGGATCGACGATGGTGTGCGACAACTCGTGGCGGCTTGTGGACTCCGGTGGTGTGTCCCTGTGGTTGAGGAAGCCTCGACGAGGGTTGAAGTCGCCGGTGGCACCGGTGGTTGGCTGGAGGATTCCTAGAGAGCTCATTTCAAGTACACATCTCACCTCATATCGTAGAAAGCACGAAAATGGTAGAAAATGATAGGAATGTATGAAATCTAGATAAATTTACATTCTTAGAATTTATTGTGAATTTATGATGATTTATGGTGGTATTTATGGCATTGTATGGTTTTAGGTCGTTTTGACCCATATGGCCTCTCAAATTTATTTCTCCTTGCATGGTGAATGGATTTTGGTTTTGTTTGTGTGGATTTGGAGTAGACTTGAGGGTCTACCATATATAGTTTAGTAGAATTTTGTGGTGCTTTTTTTGGAGGTCCGCATCTTGGTCTCATTTTGGACGATTTTGCTAGTGAGTGCCCTGGGTTGTTTTCTGGTTTCGCAAGAAACGACATACCGAAATGATTTGGTATGCCGTTTTTCTGTCAGATTAGGTCCTCTGGTCGAAATTTAGTCAGTCGAACCTCTCGATCTACAATTTTTGATTATGAGTCTTGATCATTGTGTCCTAGTTCGGTCGACCGGATTTATTCGGTTTACCGAATCAGGAACTTTCAGTCGACCGATCTGATTTTCGGTCTACCATTTTGAGTGTCTGTACCTATTTCGGTCAATCGATTCTGATCGGTCTTCCGATCCAGGAGATTCAGTATACCGAGCCCATTTCGGTATGCCAAATCAGGGCTCAGCTATTTTGTAAAATGTCTCGTGGATTTTCTAAATTGGTTTGTTTTGCCCATTTGAGATGAGATCGTGGGCCATCAGTGGTGGTCTTATGAGACACCTGATGTGTCGTTTTGTTAAGGTTTTTGAATGAGTTTCCAAAGATATAAAATGATTTGGAAATGATTTTCAAAGAAATGGTCAGTCCGTTTTGGAAAATGGTTTTTCTGGTTTTCTATGTGTAGGCTAGGACACCGAGGGACTGTGTTGTCGAGACTAGGGAATGTGACAACATTCTCGGGTGGTCGAGTACGTCTCCCTGGTTGAGGTTGGGGGCCGAGATACCTGAGGCTGAGTGTCATCAGGTCTTGGAGGTATGAGACTCCCTGACTGTCTTCTCGAGGCTAGGGTTGTGGTCCGCGGGTTGAGGTATCTTGTGGCATGACGGAGAGGTATGATCTGTTGTCACTGTGAGCACCGAGACTCAAGTGTTGTCGGGTGTGAAGGTATGACACTCCCTCTTGAGCATCATGTGGAGGACGCCATAAGGAGGCGTACCCTGTGGTAACCAGTGCGTGTGAGACACGTGCCCCATAGTTGATAGCGTTTTGAGAGACAGGACTGCCTTCCCTAGTGGAGGTTGGCTCTGTGAGGGTTCTCTAGGTGGGAAGATCGCAGGACAGTGGTTGACTCCTGTATAGGGTGGCACACCGTGGCAGTGCAGTACACTTCGGCGGCTGCTTGTCGCCAGAGTTGGTTGTTGGTGCCAGGCTTCTCGACTCACTGTGTGTGGTTTTGGCCATTGAAGGCCTTGTTTGTGGTTTCGGCCTTCTAGGCTGGGTTTGTGAGATTTTAGAGAAAATGATTTGCAAAAATGATTTTTAAGGAAAATTAATTATAGTTTTGTTTTCCGTTGTTTTCATAGGATGCGTGCTGAGTGACTTTTGTTACTCAACCTTTCTTCGTAGTTTTAGATTGCAGATGCAGACAAGCAGATGAGTTTAAGCATAGTGCATATAGTCCAGAGTCTCGTAGCTGCACACACAGGTTCCTAGTAGTTGATATTTCTGTTTAGCTTTTAGTTTTCGGTAATTTAAATTATTTTAAATTATTATGAGAATTAGGGACGTTACACTACATTTGAGTTAATTTAAATAGAAAATCTTGAATTTTAATCATGGAAGAAGAATTTTATTCTCAAATTAAAAAACCAGTTGTGCTGATTGACTTGAGAATTTTTAATGTCCTATATTAGCTCTTGGACCCATACACCTGATAGAAGAAGAACTCAGTGGCTCTTTTTTCTTATAAATTGGACAGATTATCAGTTAACTAAAAAGAATTGTTGGCAAGTGTTAAAACTACTTTGACAATAGCTAACCAAATAATAAATGTGTATTTAAGAACTAATGGAACCAAGGAATAGAAGAATAATTTAGAGTAAAACACTTGCAATGTAAGTTCAAAAGTTATACAAAGTTTACGACCATAGTTACTATTTTATCAACCATAAAGTGTATGACAATGGGGATGAACTTTTGTCGGAGTTTTGATACAACTCACAAAAGAGGTGAAGGTATGCGACAACGTTAAGGGAGGTAGAGGTGCAGGCAGAGGGGCGACACATGGTAGTGGGGAAGCACATGTGGATGGGAGGCGCATGGCGAAAGGGAGGTACAACCAAATGAAGAGAGGCACAACT
Source organism: Posidonia australis (assembly GCA_024699735.1). Classification (NCBI taxonomy): domain Eukaryota; kingdom Viridiplantae; phylum Streptophyta; class Magnoliopsida; order Alismatales; family Posidoniaceae; genus Posidonia; species Posidonia australis. Next base: position 11,032 of record JAMKQA010090081.1, read on the forward strand.
AGAGGAACAATTGGAGGTGGAGAGGCAAATATCGAGGAGGGGTGGCAAGGACGAGGAGGGGAGGGTGGTGGAGAGGGACAAATGGAGGAGGAAAAATGGAACTGAGGAGGAGTGGCAAGGACGGGGGGAGGGGGAGAGGGTGGTGGAGAGGTAGAATTGGAGGAGGAGGGGTGGCAAGGAGGAGGACAAGGAGTCATAGAAATTGAGTGAGCGTAAGGAAGCACAAAAAGGTGGAAAAAGGCTTACGATTGAAAATTTTAGGTCAGAATTAGTGAGAACAAATAACAAAGACATGCCCTCACAAATTTCTTGCTAAATAGATAACGAGAATATAGCGAGGATATTTACTTATTAAATCCTCACCATAATATTGCGAGGACATATCGTTGTTATGTCTTTGTTATTTATCTTTATTAAAATTTTGCCAGGATGTTTCCTCACAATGTCTTCGTTAGTTATCCTTGTAAAATGTAAAATTTTTAATAGTGTATGGTAAAGAGAAAATATCAATAAATCATGTTAACTTATCTCTATTCTCAAAAGATTTTATGGATAAGGAGTTGACTTATTCCAATGTCAATGATGGGTTGGCTGAAAGTTTGAATGCTAGGAGAAGAAACATAAAACGAAATTCAATAAACAAATTCAAAGGAAAAAGTAGATTCTGTAACTACTACAAGAAGAAAGGGCACATCATATATGATTATTAGAAGCTCCAGAATAAGGAAAAGAGCAGCTTTAAAGGTCAGTTAAGCAAGTCCAGGGAGGATTCCATAAAGGCAAGTTATGTGGAAGCAGAATGTTCAGATCGTGGCTACATATTTGTTGCCAATACCCATAAAAACAGAGGAGACTCGAGGAAAGGATAGATGGTTGGTCCTAGGCCATAAGGAACCAACGACTCGGATCACCTTAGGAAACAGAGGAGTCTCGAGGAAAGGATAGATGGTTGGCCCTAGGCCATAAGGAACCAACGACTCAGATCACCTCAGGAATCAGAGGAGTCTCGAGGAAAGGATAGATGGTTGGTCCTAGGCCATAAGGAACCAACG
>JAMKQA010090083.1:0-16121 GCA_024699735.1 Posidonia australis
AACTGAACCGGCTCCTATATATATATATATATACATATATATATATATATATATATATATATATATATATATATGCATTAATCATAGAGAAATAATTAAATTGACACAAGAACAAGTGGGAGAACCATTTGGATGGTTTTAGGAATGGTTTAAAAAGAATTAGCAAGATTTCATTTGAGACATAGAAGTTAAAAAAGACGATATGACTTAGAAGTAATAAATTTCCTCCCTAACGATTTAGAAAGGACCGTAGGAATCATGATGTAGTCCCTAAACATAGAGTTCTGATCTAGCTCTGATCAAAACCTAGTAGGGGTACACTTAAAGAGTCATTCAGTGGCATTGTCTAGTTCTATTGGGCACTGATCTAGCTGTACTCCTGAGGGATACTAACAAGTAGGTGTCCTACACCTTGGCACCAGAATATGGAGTTCTGGTTAAGTTTGAATGGACATACAGTCTTGGAAACCTAGCAGGACTTCAAGGCTGTTACTTTGGTTTTAGTATGATTGTTTGGGCCTAGTAGGGGAGTTGTTAAGGCTCTGATCTGAGCTATGGTTTCTAGTTTTCAATTTTGTGTAGCTTGAGCACGGTGTTTTGTGGCAATTCTAGAAAGATATTCAAACAATTTTGAAAGGAATTTTGAGAACCAAAGAAATGTGTTGTTTTGCCATTTGCAAAGGTTTAAGCGAATTGACAAAAATTCTAAGTAATTTGGAAAAAGGACTTTTCCAAAAAGATTTAAATGTGTTGCCTTGAGTTGGTAGTTTTTTGAAAAGATTCAACAAAAGATTGGAAAGGATTTCCAAAAGAATTTAGAAAAGACTTGCATGATTTTGCAAATATTTTGAAAAGTTTTCCAACGTTTTTGTTGTTGAGGCCAAGAGACAGACGAAGTATGTTGACATGACCAAGGGGTGTAACGACATCCTTGAGGTAGTCGAGCACGTTGCCTAGGTTGAGGCTAGAGATCAATAGATTGAAGTAAGTGTTCGTCGGATCCTAGAAGTGTGAGACTCTTGAATTGTCATTTACGAGGCTAAGTCTGAGGTTCGTGGGTCGAGGACCAGCTGAACTCGGAGGTATGAAACTCTGTTTGTTCCAGATGCCAAGGTCCTAGGGTACTGACTGTACACAGAGACACGTGGTAGCGAGCCAAGGGATATGAACCTCTGTATTGCTGGACGTGACACCCTGGTTAGTACGAGTGCCAAGACTGAAACAAAGACTGTTAGGTGTTGGCAAGGCCTAGGATGAGAGAGTCTTCAGGTGTCCAAACATACAGATGCATCGAGAGGAGACGCATCCCCGTGGTAGTTGAGACAGAGACTAGTGCGGTCATAGTATAGTGAGGCCTGTGGGCCAAGGCAGTGGTATGCCTTGCACAGGGACTTTCACCCCGATAGTGCAGACACCGTTGGTCACACTTCGGTGGACTGGTTGTGGCCACGTGTTGGTTGCTTGGCGTCAGGCAGCACGACACACTAAACAGGCCTAAAGGCTAGAGTTTGTTGAGACTTGAGTTTCAGGACTAGTTCTAGCTAAGAACTGTGTTTTAACTAAATTTGAGATTTGTGCTTTGAGCAAAAATCTAGTCTAGTGAAGCTTCTAGAAAAGCATTAGAGTTTTAAAAAAAAGATAGAAGTCTGAGAAATGTATTAGATTTTCAAAGAAAAAGGAAAATGTTTAAGAAAAGTATGAAATTTTTACAGAAAAGATAGATGCTTGAGAAGAGTATCAAATTTTTAAAGAAAAAGAAAGATGTTTGAGAAAAGTATGAGATTTTGAAAGTAGAAAGAAAATATTTGAAAAGGGATTGTACCAATTTTTAAGATATGAGTTGTTGTTTTGACTGAGCAAAGGGTCAGTATTAGTGTGGGACTCTCCAATGGTAGTAAACTTGACTAGGCAATAGTGACCATTTCAAGTATGTATTAAGTTTTGAAAATCATAGATGTGATTTGAAAGAAAAGACAGAAAATAGTTTTGAAAGTCAAGAGTATGATTTTGAAAAGAAAAGAAAAGAATAATTTTCAAAGATATGGTTTGAAAAGCTGTGTTACTTGTGGGGCAAAAGAGTATTACCCGAGATTGTACGTGGCATCCATGAGAGATGCCAGAGTAACGTGTGTTTTAGTGGGGTGTATGCTGAGTGACTTTTTAGTGGTCACTCATGTGTGTTTTATTGGTATTTTCTCAGTAAAGGATAGGAGTAGAAGTTTGCTAGTGCACGTGAAGATGAAGTCAGTCAACCACACATCAAGAGTTCTGGATAAGTGTTTAGTTTAATTTAATTCAGTTAATAGTATTTTTTATATAAGTTGTTTAATGTTGGATTTAGCTTCATATTCGATGCATGTAATTATTGTAAGAAAAAAAAGAAAAAAAATTGTAGTTAGATTTTGGGTAACGGCTCGGAGTCGGGTCGTTACATGAAGTCTCTTGCTAGTCATCTATTTGAAGCAAAGGTTTTATATACTTCGCATGAATGAAGGTATACTTGTTAAACATCACATGGATGAGTTTACTTTCATCATTATGAATTTTGAAAATGTTGATGTCAAGATTAATGATGAGGACAAAGCTTTGTTACTTTTATGCTTTTTGCCACCATTCTTCAAGACTTTTGGGAAATCCTTATCTATGGGAAAGACTTTATTTCTTTTGAAAATATAAAGAAATACTTGCTTTTTAAATAATTGAGGAATAAAGAATTAAGCCAAGAAGGAGATGTGAAGAGTGAAACCCTATTCATAAGGGGAAGACTAATAGAGAAAGGGTCAAATAGCAACAAGAATAGGCCCAAATCAAATAGCAACAAGAATCTTTGATGACAGGTGTTTTCATATTTTCATCCCTGGTATTCTTTTTCGTAGTACTTCTTATACCAACATTTCCATTTGAAGTCACTAGAAATAAATATACCAGCTCTACAGAGGGAATTAGTTTTTAAAGAACATCTATTATACCATTGACAATCCTAAGGTATTTCTCCTTTGATACAGCTCCAATCTCGGCAAATTCAAGACATCTATGATAGATATCTTCATATCTTCCTAGAGTGTCATCCCACCATCTCTTACGTATATGTGAGTTTTACATTCAATTGTTCTTGATTTTTCTTCCATCTATCAAGCAAATATTAAGGAGGCATTGTAACCATGGCAATCTTTGCTTACGCTCTTAGACTATAATCTGAGGTGCGAATTCTAGGCGTAGGTTCCCAACGCATGTTGGGGGTACAGATTCCCAACACATTCTTCTAGCATGGTTTGCTTACACGTTTGGCAAGGGGGCAAAGTGTGGCGAGTGTGACTTGTGGCTTTGGGATTTAATTATCCCACTTGGTTTTGGATTGGTAGGTGTGATGGATTCAAGGATGTTTTGAGTGGAGGCCCTAATTGTGGTTGATGGTTAATGATGTTAGCCTCCATTGAATTTTATTGATAATTAGAAAAATTATCTTGGAGACACCTCATAGTGATTATTTGGTTCCATACAAGAGTGGATTACATGGGATTGTGCAAGTGGTGCATGTTTGGTGTCTTATGTTGGAGATGAAGGGTGTGTACCAACACGTGCTTTACACTACGTAATCAATGATGTAAGTGTTGTATTGTTGTTTGGTGAGTGTGGGACTTGTGTGATGGGCTGATGCTTGCTCCCTTGTACAACTTAAGTTGTGGCTATATAGGGGGAGGCCGCACCAACACATGCACATGCACTAATGTAAATAGTGAAGGATCAATATTGAGATCGAGATCGAGATCGAGAGAGAGAGATAGAGAGATAGAGAGAGAGAGAGAGTGTGTGTGTGTGGATGTTGTGTGAGAGAGAAGAAGAATCAAGAAGGGGAAGAAGAGTCGAGAGAGATGAGGAGAAGAAGAGAAAGAGGGAGAGAGAGAGATCAACAGAGAAGAGAGTGAGAGCCGTAAGAGGAGAAGAAGGAGAAGAACAGAGAAGAGGGTGGAAGAGCTGTGAGAGAGAGAGAGATTTAGAGAGGGAGTGCTGATTGTTGTTGCTGTCGTGAGCTGTTCCTATTGTTGCCATGTGCTGCTATCGTTGTTGCACTTGTTGCAAGAGAGATTGTCTTGTTGCTACCACATGCCACTATTGTTACCCATGTGTGTTCTCCAACATGGGTTCCCTTTGTGGTTTGGTCACATGGCTTCTCTAGTTTAGTAAACTACAGCTAGGGTTTGTGATTTTCGTGTGTTGTTTTGCAATGTTTTGGTGGTGTTTTGAGTTGATTTTGAAATGATTTTCAAAATAGCATCCCAAAAAGGATTTGGAAAGAAATACATAAGTTTTGCAAAGATTTTGGAAAAATAGTTTCGGTAGTTTTGAGGAACCAAGAGGGTCATAAGATCGTACTAACGGACTAAGAACAATTGATACCTTTGGAGTGTCACGTGCAAATCTAAGGTTGAGGTTTCGTGATTTTGAGGGACCAAGAGGTTGAAGCATCTAGTTGATGGACTAGGGATGGTTAATACCACTAGATGGTTATGAGTTATTTGCCTCGAATGAGATCCACGTGATTTTTCATGGTTTTCAAGGAACCTAAAGGACCGTACGATCATATTGACAGACTATTGATGGTTGATACCTCTAGAGAGTCACATGCGAGCCTGAGGTCAAAGTTTCATGGTTTTAGTGGACCAAAAGACCTTAGGTGAGGGTCTATAGACCAAAAGATTAAGGGTAAGGTCGGGGACTAAGGGTGCATTTGTTTAAGTGCTTCCACAACTCCCACAACATCAACTAGGTCCTACAAATGATTTCTCCAAACAAATACCATTTGGTGAGAGCACTCTTAAATGGATTTTTAGCTCTCATCACTATAGGTTTGTGAAGAAAAATGGGAGATGATAAAAAACAACTCCAAATGGGAACTACTACAGTGCTAAATCTTATTATCAAAGCCCATTTTCACTCCCACAAACAAACATAGCCTAAGAGGTTGAACAATTTAGTTGATGGACCAGGGATAAGTGATACTTCTAGAGGGTCGATATCTAGAAGAGTAAGCTGAGGTCTAAGAGAGTTGTACTGGTAGGACCAGGAGATGAAAAGGTCCTCTAGGTGGTCAAATGCAACAGTCCCAAGGACATCGAGAGGATGGACCTTGTGTAGACTTTTGAGGGTTCTTAGAGTTTGAACGATCGAGGTAAAAAGCTCTTACATAAGATGGCTTTGTTGTGACAATATAGTGCATCTTGACGACTACTTGTGAACCAGTGTCGATTGCTTGGCTTTAGACAACACAATAGGTTTTTGACTACGTGTGTGAGTGTTTTTGTGGATTTATGATGATTTTGGGTTTAATTTGGCATAGAATAGTCATTTCAAGTATGCATAAAGAGATTTCAAATATACATGTGGTTTTGTGGTTTGAAAAAGAAAAAATGATTCTGAAAGACATGTTTAAAACATTTTTGTTTGTTCGTAATAGTGGATTGTCCTTTTGTGATTTTATGGCATTGAGATTAGATACAAGTTTTTTTGAGGTTCTTGTGGCTTTGGTTTCTTGACATCAATGTTGAGATGTCCATTTTGGTTATGGTGGTTTGGTGGACAGATCTCAAGATTTGAGAGATCTAGGCTTTCTATCTTGTGTTGCTTTTCTGGATGTACGTCACATTGAATGGATGCATTGTGTTTTCTATGATTCTATATTCTAGTGTGCTTGGGTTCCCATGTAAGGTTCCATGTGCTAGTTTTTGGATTGCACAAGTATTGTACATAGGTTTTGTTTGTTTAGATTTTAGTGTGTTTGAGTTCCAATGTGAGAACTCAGGTGTTGAATTTCATTGGTTTTGGTTTGCAGAATCGATATGCTTGGTTTGTGTTGTTTTCGATGATTTAGTCTGGTTTTCCAGTTTTTGTAAAGTGTATGATGTATGAACTTTTTATGGTCACTTATGTGTGTTTTGTGTTCTAGTATTTTGCAAGTGCAAATTGATAGATGGCGAGCTTACTAATGCAAATAAGAGTCACTCAACCACATATCAAGGATTTTAGGTAGATATGTTGTTTTAGATTTAATTCTATTGATTACAGTATTTTATAGATTGTGTGCCTGGATTTAGATTCAACATTGTTATTTGATTATTGGATTTAAAAAAAAGGTTAGGTTAGGTGTAACGACTGGGGTCATTACAGGTACACATTCTATCCTCCTATTCTTCATCATGACAAAGATATGCTGACATAGTATTTTCCTATGCTCAAATGATCGATAGTTGCATTTCAGATCTATGTTGTGTTGCTTCCATTCAATTGTGTACATCTTCTTAAATGTGATTGGTAGCTTCACTAGCTCACTCATGGCATGAATAAACTGACTGTAATTCTGTCTTGTTGGTGAAGCAATGCAGTACAAGGTGTTAACAATTTTCTTTGGACACTTCTTAAATATGTTTAAAGTGTATGTGTTAGTAAATTGTTCGAATACAAATTGTGTAAACAAATTCGATATCAAACTCAACTTGTGCTTTCTTTTCACACTTAGCCTAAAGTATCACCTCATATTACTGGACAATTATTTATGTTGTCTTTGAATTTATGTAACGATGAAAGAGCACGTTCACTCCTTCACTCCTTTGTATTGTAGACATACTTGGTAATATGAAAGCGACCTATAATGACATCACTGTAATACTGTAATGACACCACTATGACACATAATAGGGATAAACACACCAAAACGAAGTAGATAAACATACCTACCCAAAAGGTGTTCTTTACAAACGCAGGCACCAATATTTTGATGCAACTAATACAACTTCACTAGCCAATTAAAATTTCTTAATTCGTATTTTATCAACATTTATTCTCAAGCATCCTCAAATTCCTCCACACTAAAAGAATCATAGACTACATTCTGTATAGCTTTCTTTGTTGTTGTCTCTTATTGAAGTCCAATTTTCCAAACTTGGTAGGAATTTTATCCATTATGTGCGAGAGCCACAACTGATACTTTACTTGAGGGAAGACATGCTTCATTGCTTGCATGATGGCTTCTGACTAATTTGTAACAATGACTTTGGATTGAATACCATGCATACATCTCAATCACGTCTTGAACAACCACATGTAGTTTTTAATTGTCTCCTTTGATAGTGCACATATAATAACACAAAACGACCATGATAGTTAACCCCAATGAAAGCGACAAATGGCATATCTCACTTGTTCACTTAATATGTCGTGTCAAAAGACACCACATGACCAAAATACTTGTATGCAAGTATTGATCTTGCATCTACTTAGAAGACATTCTTTAGTCGATTTATTTCATCCAAATCTATCATGTAAACAAAGTCTTGATTCTTTTCTTGTATGTCGACGAAATAGGCAAGAATTGCTGTAACATTCCCCTCACTAAGTTGGAGGATTCTTATTGTTTTTACAACTTTCCTACAATCTTGTTCATTGAATGATACATGTTTATGTCCACCAACTTCTATAATAAATGAAGCCAATGTTTTGGATATAGGTATTCCTACAAGATCATTGTTTGCAATTACTCTTTTATATAAATACATCATCTTTCTCTTTGAAACATGGTAATTAAATCGGTGACTTGTTCAGTATTTCTTGATTATGCTCGTGCTTTATGTATATTACCTGGTATTTATGATTATTGTGTGGGCAAATCATTAGTCAAGCTTGACATTATATCTTTGTCGAAAGTTTCATTCCATACAGTAAGTCATGAGGCTTCTTGAGGCCTTTTCCTTCTTTGCAACAAGTAAAGATAGCTCTCTTGTATGGATTATTATTTGAACCAACTATCTTGCAGGAACGTCATATCTTCACGTCAAATCCTACTCTATCCTACACTATTTGCATAAAGCGTATAGTATTTTAGACTGTAATAAAATGATTTAAACTCCATTCCAACCACAGGAGCCATTGGAATTGTATTTTGAGAAAGCCTCTCCAGATCAATAGAACATGCTTCATTTATCTCCATTTCATCATCAAAAATTTTCATATCAACTACAAGATCTACATTAACCTCCACTTTATCACCTAACTTACTTTCTCCATTATTATCTGCATCCTACACATCTTCGTATTGATCTCAATCCCAAGTGTCACAAAAATTGTTATCTAAGTTGATAATATTTTTCACTCTATCAGTGTCATGTTTCTTCTGAAAATAACAAGATAAAGAAACCCAATGATATTAAAATAACATGACAATGACAGGCAAATGACATCAGAAAGCAAAATATCACAAGAAATCCAATGACACGAGAATAACACAACAATGACAATCAAATGACATCGGGAAATAGAAAAACTCAAACAAAAACTAATGACAACATAATAACATGCTAACTATAGTAAAATATTAGAAAACAAAGTGACAATAAGAAAATAAGAAAAGACTCACAATAGAAAAACAAAAACATATTTATTACAATATACACTAACTTCTAACAAGCCTTACAGACTAAAAAAACTAAACAAATATTAAATTGATTTGTATTAAATGCAACTAATTTTGAATATTTTAAACAAAAATGTAGATCTAATCATCTACAATAAATGAAACAAAAAAAAACTTATGAACAATTGAACTTTTCAATAAATAAAACATCAAGAATTGCCAAAAACTCTTCTTAACTAAAGTAGCAAATAAAGAAATCGAAATAAGGAACAAAGGAGGAAGAGAAATTTATTGTAAGAGAGTTTTGTTGAAAAGAAAAAAGAAATAAATGATTTAGGAGAAAACAGAAAAAGATTACGCAAAAATACCTTTGATTGTAACAAGAGCAATGACAACAATAAGAGAGGAGCACGAGAGCTGAAAATCCACATCACCAGCCACGGTTTGAGGGGTTGAATATGAAATCAAAGATGGAGTCCATGTACCATTTTTCTTTTGATTTGAATTTCATGATTTTTTTAGTCTTTTACATAGGATGTTAAACAAAGGCGCACTAAAATACTTCCCCGATAAAATACTTTTCTCCTGTATTTTGTCTCTAGTACAATTTTTTCTTCCATCAAATCGTCCATTATTCCAGCACCCAAAAGCTTGCCCTTTTCTTCTTCTTCTTCTTCTTTTTTTATTTTATGAATATGACTGTCCTTCCAATTTTTTGATCCTGATTCGATAACCCATGTTTTAACTTAAAATAAATAAAGACACTGTATATGGTATGAGAAATCATGGCTCGCTTGGAGGTTTAGCACAACGTGATTTTTTCTTTTGTTACTAGATTATCCAGCATTTACAGTAGACTTGCACATTTTCATAGTTAATAGTATTTGCAGTGGCCTCTAGTGTTGGCTTGGTAGCTCCTCAATTTGCAAAGTGAGTTTCCAAAAGCATGATCGTCGTTCCTTATGGCAGACACCATCTTTTACATACACCAGAATAAAACTATAAAATATAGAAGATGACGTAAAGCAACTAATTCCTCTTTTTAAAATTTGCAACAAAGTGAATATAAAAGACAACACTTAAGAATGTAGGAAAAGTTCACAGCTGTTCCTTCTGCCTGTCAGTCAGAAATGCTACCCAAATTGCTTTTTCATGATATAAGGACGACCTGCCTCTCAATATAATGAAAACCTCCTGGTGGACATACTGCCAAGGCAAGCAAGATCAAAAACTTCTTGTGTGCTGAATGTTGTAAGATCATAAGGCACCCAAAAACTTCATATTGACATTTGACCATGCCATTCCTCAAATAGATAGTAAGACAGTCATTCTCAATTTAATAAATCAGCAAAAGTCAAAAGGCTCTTAACTAAGCATCGGAGCTACAAACATACCTTTTTAACTCCTCGCTATTTACTTTGCTTGTCCACCATACAGAAACGAAGCAGCATTATTGGCTGAACTGTTTCCCTTCAAATGTCTGTCCAAACTGCCATTTAGCAGGTGCAACATTGTAAGATGTTAATGTTCTTCCATTGCAAGTGGTGACCTCAAAAGACAAAGGTTGGCCACTGAGGTCTGAATCACACTGCCAGTTCTGTCCCCAGTTCCTTCCCATTGGAATCCATCCTGTTCTTGAACCCTTCACCTTGACAGCCACCACTTCACCGTCAGCTCCTACATTTGTGACAAGAACCTGACAGAAGTAGGAGCTTCCACTCATGGTAAATCTTAGCCCTCCAGTTCTGTCACAGTTAATTCTGCACAATCCTACATAAATCAATACTCCTGAATATCATAAACAAACTTAGAATTTTAGTGCAAATCAGATAAATAGAGGGATTTATGTTTTGTCAATGAATGGTGTCTGCTTGTAATAATCTGTCATCATATTTCTAGGCCTATTTACACTTTGTTATTCTTGTTCTGTTTGATAAAGTCAGGCATTCATTGTCCGTTGGCCGCTTGAAAGACATGTAAGATGATCAAATCTGTGGAATACACGAATGGAAATTTATTGATTTTAACTACCATAGATCTAGGAGTACGAGTGGTCCACGATATAAGTAGGTCAAGTGGAAAAAGCCTCTTTTGGTTGGTCACAAAAGAGCATGGAGGTTCCAACCTCACAGACATGAATCAGTCTATGGGATTTCCCATCAAGAAATTAACAAAAAAAAAAGGCAATGAGTGGAGAAGCTTTTCATAGAAACAAGTAGGATTATACTTCAAGCCAAAAGCCATCATTGATCCGGAATTTGACCAGATTATAAACTGATATCGTCAATTCTTATGACAGATCAAATATAGGAACAGTCCTGGATAGGAACATTAAAGACTCAAGCCAAACTTGAATCCAATCCGAACCCACTTCTTAACCAAATCTGAACCCAACAATGACCTGATCTGTAATGTCACAAGCTAGGGTCCATGTATAATTATATTATATAAAACAAAATTTCGTAAACTCATGTATTATAAATACTTTATGTTGTTGTTGCTTGTCTTCTAATGTTGTGTTTTTAGAAGAAAAAGGAAACGTTGTATCAGCTTCCTATTTTCTATGCTCATTTGTTGAAAGATTTGTTATTATTATAAATTGAACTGGTGCAATTTTTCTTCTTCTAAAGTATTAGAGAAATCTAATGGAACATAGAATTAAATTTCAACAAACAATTAAGAACATATAAGGAATTATCAAGTGCATACTATTGTTAGTATTCTCCATTTAAAAATCGGAAAATTCTATAGTATTCATAAGGTCATCTCACAGAATTGTAACTACCTATTAGTAGTTACAATTATTTATTTACAACTATAAATCCCACCATCTATGTGTTTGGATAAATGGTCAAGGTTGAAAGTTTTGGTACCCAACAAAATTTTTGGTACTCATGTAGGTACCATAGACACACCCATAAAAATGTTTAACTTTAAAAAAAACATTAATGTTTCTTTTTGACTTGCACTCAACACATAGGCAATGTCATACCAAACTTTGATCAAAAAACCAGTAAATATTACTATAGGTAGAACAAATATCATTAAAATGGAAACCTGACCCTATTTCAAACTCAACTCTCAGTCAATCAGAGATAGGTCTAGGACACAAAAAGACAACCTGGTCCAGCTCAACATCAGGGCCAGGGTTCATGATTAGCTGGACTTGATCCATTCTGGTAACAGGCATTGAAAGCACGTAGGAAAACAGTAATTTTTAGTTTATTCTCGAAAATATAATACTGGAGGAGAAAATATCTAGTATTGTAGAAGACAAAAGTTCTTTTTTCCCAGAATAATGGACATCTCTCAAGTTAAAAAATGAGGCTGAAACAAAACAACAACTGGGTAAAACTGCTGATCAAAGCCTCAAATAAACCAATTGCAGGTAACCATAGGTGGCAGGTAGTCTGGAACATCTCAACATGATGCAGATATATTCAATGAGAATACTATAAGTTTAGCAGTAACATGAATGGGGTAAGAAATGAACTTACTAGAATCATCAACAAACTTTATTTTGTACACGTAGTTACCTTTTTCCTTTTGAAGTAGAGCATTTAGATTGTCCTCCTTACCCAACTTCCGAATTCTAACAATGTAAAGGCTCTTAGAATTTCTTAGCACCAACATTTTTGACATTATTGATGGTGAGATTAACTATGTTAGTTACTAGATGTTGATCAGTTTAGCTGAATATTACTTTATTCAGGTACCTTCTATATTGCACAGGCACTATATCAGCCTTTTCCTCTGCAATCTGCTTGAAAGCCAACTGAGACATCTCAAAATGTTCCCTAGGATAATTGCACCACCCACCATAATCCCCAGGAAGCCCATAGTTTGGAGGGCAGAAATCTGTGGTAGTGACAATAACGGAGGGGCTCCCTTGCAGACACCAGAGAATGTGATCTACACATCTCATCTCAAAGCAACCTCCACAAGTACTTCCTCTATTAAACAACGCACTGCTGACCCCAGTTACAGCTTTTCCATATCCTGCCTTGTGAACATCTCTATAGCCACAAGCTCCTCCTCCAACGCACAAACAAAACAGAAGTGAAACCAAATATACTAAAGTTGTGTAGGCCTTAAATCAATGTAAACTACCAAGCCCCTTACACGGTTTGTCAAAATACTCAAGTAAATGTCCTAAAAAACAAAATGTAATTAAATATAGCATGGCTATAATTTATTAAGGGCATTCACTAGGGTGAAAACTAAAATATAAAGGAGATGCCAACCTTAACTGTTGCCACCGTGATTGATGGGGCCTTCGGAAACAAAATATACTTAAACATTTCATGGGCTTAAACCACATCTTGATTAAGCTGTGCTGAAAAACTAGGTTTTTATCACAAACACTTGGCAACATCAATATACTCAAAAGTCAAAATGTATGTCATGGAACAATTTCTTCTTGATCATCATCCGTTAGGGCCATTGTTTAAGAGTGAAACTAGAGATATAGACAGAGGACAGCATTAACCATAGTCAAAACCTAATGTGCTAAGCTTTTCTTAGGCAACAAAGCAAAGCTCAAACCCTTTGTTTGACTGTACTAATCACTATATTTGCCATGAAAATCAGCAACAAATCCCCAAATAGGAGAAATAGTAAATGATGTATGATTATAAAGACAAGCATTTGTTTTTACCCATCATTTGTAATGGATATTCATAAGAAGACCTGAAAAGTGAAACATAGGGAAAATATGCAGAACATATACCATTGCCTGGAGACCCATCTGCTTCTTTGGTGTATGTTGCTGTGGCAGACCTCCATTCCTCAAGGAAGGCAGTTGCTCTCTGGCCTGAAAGCATGAACACTAGCACCAGCAACAACATCATCAAGCAGGGCAACCCCATTACCTCCTGGTGGAGTGATCCCATTTTTGGGTGAAGTTTCCTTGGCTCTAAACTGAAGTGAGGTGTTATCAGCACCGATGCTCCTTTGCCTTTTTGCTTCTCTTCCGCGCGCACTAGAGCCGAGAAAACCGAAGAAAAGGAACCCGTGGAAATATGGTGTGGATCAAAGGCAATGTGGTGGTTTTCTTGCCTTTTCGAACGGTGGAAAGAAGTGAGAGAAAGTCCACTTGAGTTTGTGCGTTGGGATTGACAAGCTCTTTTCCCGCGCATCTGAATGGAAGACCACGATACGACCATTGCTCCAATTCAAAGGTGCAGATTGAGGGTGTTTTAGTAATTTCGGAGTGTACCAAGTGTCAACGGACAATTTTCTAATATCCTTACTCTTCTCATATTTGTGCCATTGCCCCTGTTACTTCAAAATCTTAATCAAAATGCCCTTATCGTCTCATTACATTGTCTTTTGTTTCCAAACTTAACCATCGAAATGACGAACCTAACCCTCTTTCCTAACTGTCATCTCTTGTGGGTCAATGTAGGGACGATGATGATTATGGAATGTAGAGGAGGAAGTTGATGTAGTCTTACGGTGGGACGAGGGGTATCGACCTCGAGGTATGTTTAGAATCTTGTGATAATAGAAGAGGGGATGAGGAGGTTGTGGTGGGAGTTGTAGATGTAGAAGTAAAGGAGAAGTAAAGGAAGAAGACGAGGAGATCTTGTGATGATTATTACTAGAAATTCTACATTTTGTGAGGACATATCGTAAGGATATAGTGAGGAAAAATTCTCATAAACTTTTAACGATGACAAATAACAAAGACATGGTAAGAATATGCCTTTACAATATTATAACAAGAATTTATCATAGAAATATATTTGTTATGTCATTGTTATAGATTTAACGAGACGATAGTAATAACATAACTTCACTAATTATTGGTGTTACGTTTGTTCTAAAATTTTCACATACAAGTCTTTTTCTCCCTTTCTTTCATCCTTACTCTATACGTAGCCTTCCTCCTCCAATCCTCCTCTCATCTCTCCAACACTCTCATCTCTCCCTCTCACTGTACAATCATCGCTCATCACCACCATTCGCACAACCTCCTCCTCCTCCTCTGTACATTGTCCTAGTAAGATCAAAAGTAATTGGATTTTCAATTTGAGTATGGGATGAAAAGACAATTTTTTTATATTATTTTATGTTTAAGTGATTGTTCTTCTTATTCTCCACTAAAAACCCCTAAACATAGTGGGTTCCATGTAGTAAGATCTATGCCATAATTGTTGTAAAGGGGAAGATACTCAACCGCTACCTACATCCACATAAAAAGTCATTGAATCTACATATACATCTGTAGGAAATCTTTAACAATATGCCAGCAATTTGATCATAATCTATAAAAACAAGCTTGTATTGACATACAAAAAGATACACGTAGGGCTTGAAACGAAGATCATGTGAAATTTAAAATTCCAACTTAATTCCAGTGTCCTCTTTCTTTGGATCCAGCATAAAAGCTAACAGTGTACCACATTATATATAGTCTGGAAACAAGTCAAACAACAGAAATAAAACCCCAGCATCCATGAAAAGTAAATCAATATGATCAAGCCTGATGCTAGTGTTCCTCGACCAAAATCCTCGAATAAACACTAGTAGGGGATGACACATGCCACATCTAGGGTGTGCATCTGCATCCCTTGTATTTTAAAAGAAAAAACCGTAAATGTTAGTCTTGCGGCCTTGAGTAGGTATACATTTCTCACAAACCCTTTGCCTGCCTCTCCAACATTTTAGAAGAAAAAACCGTAAATGTAAGTCTTGCAACCTTGAGTAGGTATACATTTCTCACAAATCCTTTGCCTGCCTCTCCAACATTTTTAAGTGCTTCAATGGCCTCCCTTCGAGACTTATCTACCTTTTCTCAACCCCTTTTCTGCAAAGTGAAAATATTTAGTGATGATGACTGGAACAATACAGAAAGTACAGTATGGTGCATATCAATTTCATAATGCATAGTTAAGACCACCAACAAATGAGACAAAATCATCTATTTAAAATGCTTTTATCACTACAAGAGAAATAGGATTTTGCAAAGACAATATTCCTCGCTAAGTCTTCGCTGATTCCTCGTTAAATCCTCGTTAAAACGTTTAACATGGACGTAGCGATGAATAATTATCCTCGTAGCTACGTAACTCGTTAATTCAATAGTGCGAGGATATATCTTCACAATGTGCTCGTGTAAATATAACGAGGATGTTACGAGGAAATATTTCCTCGTAATGTCCTCACTATATCCTTGTAAATCCTCGACAAATGCTCGCTAAATATCATGCGATTGTGTCGTCGTTCCAGTTTTAGCGACGAAATTGCGAGGATATAGCGAGGACATTTCCTTGCAATTGGCTCGCTAAGTGCCGATAAATACCATTTTATTTGCGAGGATATAGCGAGGAAATGTCCTCGCTATGTCCTCGCTAATACTGAGCAGTTAAAAAAAATAAAACAATACATTATAGAAGTGAACCTGCTAAAATTTAGTTTTATATACCTGGTAAAATGACATTTAAATACATTCACAAGTATATTAAATTACACATATACTGATTTTATAAAAAAAAATTCAATCGATCATACAACATAAGATTTTACACATTCAAAGTTTTTACAAAAAAGTAGCTAATACAACACTCAAATATCTTAATACAAGTCGATAAATATAATACAAGGCAAAACAATATATTACATATCACTTTCTTCGGGAACCAACTTGCTTTCCTTTACCTTTTGAGGATGATGCATGGATGGAGCGACGACGACGTCTATACTCCTCGAAATC
>JAMKQA010090084.1:0-13976 GCA_024699735.1 Posidonia australis
AACACCTTCCTCGTGCGTAATAGGAATCCTTACCCATCCTCTGGTTAGCAGACATCCGGCCTTCCCATTTGCATCCCATGCATTCATCCTTTTGTGGTTTTCCTCGTCTTTCCCTTAAAAGACTAGGTGGCGACTCCCTTTTCTTTTCTCCTTGCGCCTTCGCCGTCATCGGCATGGCTGTGATCTCCTCCCCTTCCCCCTCCCTCCAGGTCGGGCGGTCGGTCACGGACACGGTCACACAATCCATTCATTCCCTTTGCACTAGATTTACGCTCATCCACGAATGACATCATTACACTCAACACCTACGCACGGGTATGCTAGCCCTTACGCCTTGACACTAGGAGGCGTTAGGGTGGATCTGGAGGAGCGCACACGTGCGACCCATACAACATACGTGGCACCTACATCAGCTGCTCCTGCTTCATCAACAGCAACTTCAGACGCCCTCCTAGCAAGGATCGATGATCTGGAAAGAGCACTTCGTCAAGGGCAAGGCGGGGAACACCAGTCTTACCACTTCCAAGACCTTTGCTATTTTCCAGAGGCGACACTCCCCTCGAATTTCCACATCCCAGAATTTGAAAAATATAATGGTAGTGGCTGCCCAATATCCCATTTGAAGGCGTATTACGGAGACCTGGCGTAGCTTCAGGGTGGTGAGAGGCTTCTGATCCGCTTGTTCCAGAAAAGTCCGATAGGGTCGGCACTTAGATGGTTTACATCCCTCGACATGGCCTCTATCAAGACTTGGAATGGCCTCTCTAAGGCATTCTTGGAGCAATACTCCTTCAATCTTGACTTGATCCTTAAGTGAGAGGATCTTGTCGCAATCCGGTAGGGCACCCAAGAGTCATTTGGGGAGTATGTCGGTCGTTGGCATACATTAGCCTCCCAGATCAAGAATAGACCCTCTGATGAGGAGTCTATTGAGATCATTATAAAAGGAGCACAACCAGCGACTAGGGCTCTACTTAGCATTCAACCCATCACTACTTTTGCATCACTGATTCGGGCTGGCGCTCGCGTGGAGAGTTCGCTGAAAGGTGGTGGGAACTTCCCTTCACTCTCTACAACGCCAAGAAAGCCACTTCTTCTAGTAGCAGCTTCAACAACAACATTGTCAGCACTAGCAATGTCAAGAGGGCAACTGTCGCTTTCATCAAGCCATCTGTGAAGCCTACTGGAGTGGAGAGTTAGCCTAATCGGAACCAATTAGCCTTCGCACCAAGCTCTCCACACACCACATACACACACTCCATTATTGAACCAGTGCATCACGTCGCACCAGTTCGACGAGAACAACAACCTAAGCAGAGGCGTGGTCGTCGCACTGAAAGTGACTTCACTCCGCTTGGTAGGCTGCTGAGTGCCCTCTTCCCTCAGATTGTGTTGGTTTTGCGACTCTCGGATCCTCGTCTGCCACCAAACCCACTATCACGGTGGTATGACGCAAATGCACTTTGCGATTATCATCGAGCCCCAGGGTACTCAACTGATAATTTCCACATCCTCTGGGATGTTGTTCAGAGCTTGATCGACAAAGGAGCTATTGTTGTCAATGCGTAAGAGGTAGTATCCACACCTACACCAGCATCTGCACACCCTAGCGTAGCCAACCTCTCCTTATCTAAGCCTGCAAGCTCGAAGAAGTTTGAACTTTGGGGGTTTATCTTTTCTCTCCTGACCTTTTCCTAGGGAGCTTTTCGACCTCATCAGCCTTGATCCTTCTCTTGCTAATTCTTAGCTCGATCCGGTGATACATTCATGCACCATTCCTATTCCCATTCCCTTGCGGGAGGTCTAGTCTGAAGTTTGTCGACTTGCCATGCACCAATTTAACTAAGAGCGCACAGATACCTTGAACCCTAGAGTCCAGCAATTATAGATACTTTAGAATCAACAATAAGCACAATCTTCTTAGCTAGCAATGGAAGCTCAACAACAAGGATGGAAGTCGTATCCTTTTTTCTTTGTTATTTCATTTTTTTTTTTGCATTGTCATCATGCATTCAAAAGAAAGGAAAGAAAAGAAGAGCAAGCATCCAAAAGAGGAAAAATACAAAAAATTAGAAAACAACAAAAAAAAACCAAAAATACTTTGCATGTTAATAACTCTGCCTGATGAAGAAAATGGGAAAATTTGCCTACGTCGGATTGGAATGCTCTTACTTAGATGGCACTACTCAGATGACTAGGTAGCGAGGGAGCCACCACCTATCAAGGGTGGATGAAGTGTCCAAACTCCACAAGGTCCCAACACCTCCAAGAGGGAGATAAAATGCTAGCGTGACTGAGTGTGTGAGTCGAAATATACCTTCGCATGGGCATAAAAGAAATTAGAAGACAGAAGGTGAAGACAATAGTCAACCTAAGAGTAAGAGGCATGTGACGTAGCTCTATCCCTACCATACTTTGGCGAGGAGTTGAAGCATGCGCCCGGTAAATCTACACCTATGAAGGGCTGGGCCCCCCTTCCTGCAGCAAAAGCCTCCAACCCAGACTAGGGATCTTTTACCTCCAGGTCAGGTATAGAGTGAAGTCATATGCCTATGATGAAGGAAAAAGAAATCGTGTAAACTCAAAATAGTAGGTGCGGGACCTTAAAGAGTTTGGCATGGAGTTCGGTCTAGCCCACCACCACACAGCGAGCTCGAGTGCCACCTTTTATCTTACGAGAGCCACCCACAACTTGTGAGTCTTTGTACGACCAGTTGAGGTAAAGGTATTCTCCTTTAAAAGGCATGAAACTTTCCAACCCAACTGAGGGCAAAAAAACAAAAATCCCAATAAAATAAAAGTCATAGTTGATCAATAAAACATGTTTACCTAGTTAGGTAATAGCTTCGCCCATCATCCATCACCACCATTACCTTGCTTGCTGCAGTCTTTCTACTTGTATTTCGCATTGCATTACAGAATTTCATTGAGCATTTCTAATCAGGGACATTTCAGCTATACTATTGTCAAAGCGCACGTACAACGAGATTACTTTCCAGTGCACAGACTATACAAGCTTATAGAATCAACAGCATCGGCATTAATCTCCCTACGATCAACCGAGTTCCACTGACACTACTTGAGGGAGTGTCCGGTGATTGCATAAACAGGGACAAAATATCTAGAGCACTTGCAGCTAGACCCCCATGTCATTTGGCAGCTTGACTCCATACCAAGAGCACCTATTTTATCCTGACTGCAATAACCACGCCTGGAAGTCAACTCTGTTCACCAAGAGGGTGTTAACTGCTCTTTGGATAGAACTCGTGCATCAGGCACTTCACGAGGCACAACTCACGACTTATGGATTAGAGAGTCTAGATGAGAATTTTCAGCCAGAATATCCGGATTGTTCTAAGAAAATGCAGCATAAGATCATGCTTCCAGCATGGCAGTCAAGTGCATATTCCTCTAGGGAGTGACATTCGCTACGACTACAATGCTTACAAAGCCATAACCACAAGCAGCATCCCTGATCATAGAATGTTAGTTTACAGTCCAGCACACCATAGATACCCACTTCCTTCAGAAATGTTGGGTACGAGCAGTGAAATTCCAGTAGAATCTACGAACAGCATCAGTTCAAAGTAGTCATGGTTCAGGGTGTGCTCACAAGCAAGTGCTTCTTGGCAAACTTCTGTTGGCTAAATCAGTTATCTAGGCCCCCAACTTTCTTTTGTTCTCTTCTTTCAGCAACATCATTAGCGTTCTGATACTAGCGGCATGTCAACTGCCTTTTGGTGTTATCTAGCTGTTCCTAGGGGCATGTCAGCTGCCTTTTGGTATTATTCACTTGATATTGGTATTATGTCATTTGCCCTTTTGGTATCCTGCCTTCCGAACCATCACCGACTGCCTCTCGATTGGCTTGTTTGCTTTTTTAGCTTTTCAGACCATCACCACCTGCTTCTCGGTTGATGTGTTCGTTTATCGTCCTTCTGAATCATTATCGCCTGCATCTCAGATGATGTGTTTGTTTATCCTCCTTCGGAACCGTCTTTGGCTGCTTCTCTGTTGACGTGTTTGCTTTTTTAGCTTTCCGAACCATCACCATTGGCTTCTCGGATGATGTGTTCATTTATCCTCATTCAAAACCATCACTGACTGCCTCTCAGTTAGCGTGTTCGCTTTTTCAGCTTTCCGAACCATCACCGCCTGCTTCACAGATGATGTGTTCATTTATCCTCCTTCCGAATCATCACCGGTTGCTTCTCAGTTGACGTGTTCACTGTTTTAGCTTTCCGAACCATCACCGCTTGCTTCGCGGATGATGTGTTCATTTATCCACTTTCCAAACCGTCATCGACTGCTTCTCGGTTGGCATGTTCGCTTTTTCAGCTTTCCGAGCCATCATTGCTTGCTTCTCGGATGATATGTTCATTTATCCTCCTTCCGAACCATCACCGGCTGCTTCTTGATTGGTGTGTGTAGACACCCCTATTTTGAGGCGGCTCGTAGGCAAACTGTCTAGAAGGATGTTGCTTTGGATACAACAGGCCTAACCACATCCGAATTCTATTTGACATTTTGATTAGCCCAAGATCATCACACAAACCACGACTGCAAGCCCATGGTCTAGTCAATAATCCAGGCAGCTAGGTGGAGAGCCCTATACTGGAGCACCAATGTGGAGCACCATTATGGCGCACCAATCTATAGCACCATCTTGGCACACAAATGTGGAGCACCAAGCTGGCGCACAGCTCTGTTCCAGGGCACTAGCTGTTGGTTGTTCATTCGCCCCACTTGTAACCTTCTTATGTGAATGGACACTTGGGTCCTCACCTATTTTGACATTCCCCTACAAGCCTACGAGGGTCTCTTGGCCTTCACGTCCTTTGGCATCCATGTTTCAATGTTTTTTTTTCAATTCCTTTAAAAGCACTCCATACACCACACTTTAAGCTCTCTTGGCAATTTGTCATCACTTGGCAACCAGTGCACTTACCTCCAGAGCGTTCTCTACATCCCTGAGCATTCTTAGTCGTGTCCAAGGCATCGAGAAGGAGACACCTTGAGCCACCAAAGGAAAGAAACACCTCATGTACCTCCCTACTTCATGTCTTTGTCCTTTTTCTTCTTCTAGGCTGTTGCAAGTAAGATTTCATGCTATGAACTCAACTGTGGCTTGATTATCTGCAGTTCAGTTTGATTGTTTGACTGTTTGTTTATCTTGGTAGTGGATCATGATGCACTGTTTATAAGTTCTTCGCACTGTTTGCCTACTTTTGTGATTGTTTGCATTGTTCGCGCTGGGAGAGACATGCCTCTCAGGTAATCTCTGCCCCTCTTCTTAGCTTTGAAGCATGCTCCCTTAGGTTTAGTGGATCCCCTTAGATTGTGTCACGGTGGGGATACACCCCCTGTCCGTCGTCGTCTCCGTCGCCAGTGGTGGGTTCACCACTACCGGCGAAGCCAGTGGCTTCCTGGCTTCAGGTGAGGCCTTATGTGCCTATCCTGCCTCTCCTCCTCCTTCCTCCTCCTCCTCCCTGAGTTCCCATCAATTAAGGGAGGACTCTCAGGCCTCATGTGTTTGAGAATCCCGTCGCCGTTGCCCTGCAATCGTCGATCAATGTCGTCGAAGCACTAGAGCCCTCCAAGCACAGTCGTAGCCTCCACGCACTTTCCTGACGACCCTTAGGCTCCTACGAACCCCAGAGAACCTTTGTCCCACCTCGTGGACTGCCACAACGCTCCGACTACCCACCATCGTCGTCACCGTCGACAGGGAAGTGGGGAGGATGACTCCCTCACTCACAAAGCCGCCTGATGCTTCTAGAACGTTCGCTGCATCACCCTGGAGCTTCTACAATCCCCACTGCGTTGAGCCACCGCCTTTGGAAGCATTATTGTCACAGTCCCGTCGCTGGAGAAGAACGCCGATGAGGGGAATCGACGACACGTTCCAGCCATCGAGGGTCTCATCGACGCCGTTGGATCTCTCCCCCATCTTCTCCTCTAGCTCCTCAGCCTTTCGGATCGCCGATCAGCCACTGGGAGAGCGCAGATGCACTCACCTAGGACGTCGCCGACGACGATCTTTGAATCATTGGTGGTGGCTGTTAGTTTTTTTGTTTTTTGGTAAAATCCTTTAATTTATTTAAACGTTACAAGTATGTCCTATGATTTTGTGCCCTAGCCCTTGAGCTTTTAGTTAAAGTTTCATTTCTTTAGTTTTGTTGTAAATATTGCATTGTTTACCCTATTTATTTTAGTTTCAGTTTCAGTTTTGTAAATATTTGTTTTCTCATGATTAAATCCCTTCATTCATGTTTCTTTGCAATTAAGTCCCAAGAATTTATTCTTTAACGCCTGAATTCTCCTTTTTATAAAATTGCATTGTAAATATTATGCATTTTGCCCCATTTAATTTTCAAATCAATTCTGAGTTCTATTCATGCATGTTTTATCACACTTAAACCCCTAAGATCATGATTTCTTTGCATGTAGGTCTCGAGTTTTTGCAATGAGCCCCTAGAGTTTTTAAAAAAATGAGTTCTTCTTAGAAAATTTGCACACTAACCTTGAGAAACTTCATAATTGCACTGTTTAACACAAAAATCCAGTTTTTATCACATTTAAGCCCTGTAATTTTGCATGTAGTCCCCTGAGTTCTTAATAAACAATCCCAAAACTTAGGAAATTTGCATCCAAACCCTTAAATCAATTTCAAATCCATCATTTAGGGTTTTAATTGTTTTCTCACATATTTCTGATATTTTCCACTTATTGCATTTCATATTTTTGCACTTAGTTAGGGATTCCATTTAAAAATCATGTTTGCATTGTAAATTAATCTTTCATTTCATTTTTTAATCACATTTACACTTATGTGTGAATTTTGTACTTTAGACCTCGAGTTTTTTAGGAAATTACCAAGTTGTAACTTTCACACATCTCAGTACCACATTGTTATTCGATTCATCATTACCACACTAGGAAAAAGGCCATTGGGTATGTTTTAATCATAATTTTCACCCTCTTTTGTGAATTTTGCGTTTCGATCCTTATACTAGTCCCTTATTGTGTTTACATCATTTTATTATTTTTAAGACCTTTTTCTTTGCTTGTTTTCTTTTTCTTGACATCTTGCATACATTTTGACATTTCTTAGACCATGCATTATCCCCATACATGCATTTATCACATTTGACCACTGAAATGACCAAATTGCACCTGTTTCATCAATTCTTGCACGTGCATGTTAGTTCTTGCATTAAGTCATGCATAATCTTTGCCTAAGTCATTCTTCAGCATCTTTTACACATTTAGGTACATATTAATGCATTCTGCATGGTTTTCATCCCATTTGCATATTGTCCCTCCTTTTTAAGCGAGCCTGTATCTCATGTGGCTTTCGTGGATTGTTCTTCATCTTGTTTTCGAAGCCCTTCTCCCGACATTTGATTGGGTCCCTTTTATTCTGTGTTTTCAGATTTTTCCCGATTTGATTTGGATTTCATAGCCTAAGGGCATATACGAACTGAACGAAAGGCCTACATTGGCCCATTTATGGATTATTTCTCCTTCTTGATTTTAACGACTTTTTCCATAATTCCGATGACTTGGGTTGACCCCACTTTCTATTTTTTTTACATCAGTATGGTTTTCTGAACCATTCATTACAAAAATATCGTCATTTTATGTTATTTTCTTCACACGTCACCATTTGCCTATTTTATGTGGATTTCTTTGTAATTTTTCCGTTCAGATTTCCATGGTGTTTTCTGTGCTTCTAATGATTTGGGTCAATTGTATTTTTGATCCCCTTGACGCTGGTGTAGTTTTCTGAATCATTCTTTATAAAAGCATCGTCATTTTATGTGAATTTCTTCACATGTCACAGTTTACCTGTTTTATGCGGACTTCTTGTAGTTTTCCCATCTTGATTTCCATGATGCTTTCTTTTATTTTGACGTCCTGAGTTGGTTGCATCCTTGACATTCTTGAGACCTGTATGATTTTCCGAGCCATTCTTGCCCAGAACCTTGTCATTTCATGTGATTTTCTTTGTCATTTCGTTTTTCATGATTGTGATATTTTATGTGGATTTCTTCGCAGTTTTTGCATACCATCCTGCACATCCATCTAGTTTTGTCTTGCCATTCATATTAGCATGTTTAGAGTACGATCTAGGCTTAGCAAGATTCATCCAGCCTTTAGCAAGCGAATTAGACTAGAAAGACCGAGTTTCTCGAGCGTACCGGGGTGCCTAACACCTTCCCCATGCGTAATAGGAATCCTTACCCATCTACAAGTTTGTAGACATCTGGCGTTCACATTTGCATCTCATGCATTCAATCCTTTGTGGTTTTCCTCGTCTTTCCCTTAAAAGACTAGGTGGCAACTCCATTTCTTTTTCGTTTCATCCTATCTTGCGCATTCGCCATCTTGGTATGGTTGTGATTTCCTCCCTCTGGCGCGACTCCGTGTCGGATCCCCTGGTTGGTATGGTCATAGATAGGGAGAGAGAGAGAGGAGTGTTTTGATCTAATTTGATTAGTTTGGTTGCATCCCTTAGCATCTAGGTTACCCCCCTGAATGGTCATTAGCATAGCTAATCATAGGCATTCTCTCCAGGCTATGAGTTTAGTTTGTAGTCTGAAACAGAGTATCTAGAGTGCACCAAACTCGCACACATCACTGGCACACATACCTAGCGCACCTGGTTGGCACACCAATTTGGTTACAGGATGCAAACAGTAGGTTTTGCACCATGGTTTGCATGTTCTCCTGATCGTCATGCGCTCTGATTTTTCTAGTGTTTGTTCTTGGATATACCATGATTGTGCTTACATGATTTTATCATCTAATAACTTTGTTTGCATTAGTTTGGATCTAGTAAAGTAGTGATGTTTACTACTTGGGTCTAGTGAATTAGTGGCCTTTTTGCCTTTCATCGGTGAAATCCTTTTGCACGATTCCACGGTTCAATCCTTGGCTGAATAGTAGGGCATGACCCATTCCTCACTTCGCCTGCATTTAGTTTTAGGCACAACACTAGGCACAACAGAAATAAGCATGGCATTGCATATTGCCCTCGGGTGTATAGAAATAGGCTGAAAACCCGACATTTCCATATAAGTAGACAAGAAGCCATGAAAGACTGATTTCTCGGGCACATGGGGGTGCCTAATACCTTCCCCATGCGTAACAGGGATCCTTGCCCAATTTTCTAGTTCATGATGACCTTTTCCAGTGGTTTATTACATAGTTTTAGTGTTTTAAAACTAGTTTCCTCGTCTCTCGTTTTTAAGTAGATTAGGTGGCGACTCCCGCATTTTTATCATTACTTTATCATTTTTTTTGCTGTGACTTCGTTGGCCCTCGCGCATTTGGCCTTTCGTGCCACGCTCGAGGCCGTCGCCGGCATGGTTACAGGAACTGGCGACTCCGCTGGGGAAACCCCAGATCTCGGCTTTCATTTTAGTTTTCTCGTTTACTTTAGTTTTTCTTTGCTTGCTCATTTGTTCCTTATCTGTTTGCTTTGACTTCCCCTTTTCTTGTAGTATTAGTTGTGCCTTATTTACATTTTTGTGCATGCCTTTTGTATGGTGGGTGTTTCTTTTTACACATTTGCTATGCCACCACTTTTGCACATAACATGCGCATGCTTTTTGTTTGTTGATTGATGATTGCTTTGGATGTTTTCTTCCCTTTTCTGCATTTGCCATGATTAGGAGATTAGAGACATGTTTTTCTCCCCTTTTGGTTAAAAAAAACATAAAAATAAAAAAATAAAAAAATAGGACAAACTAGTGACAAATTGCCAACTTTCCCCCAAGGTTTAATAAATTTGCAAGTAAAAGATTTAAAGCATATTTTGCAATCATCATATAGGGCATGCATCTTCTCCACTCTTGAGTCCACCTACATAGTTTGCGAAGGACATTCCCCGGTGTCTCATTCTATGGCTTTGGCGTGGGATGAGATATCGGTTTGTCCCCCCTGTCCGGGGTTGTGTCGGTGTTAGTAGAGGGTACAACCTACTGCTTTGGTGGAGGACGAGGCCCCGAATGCACAACCCATTCACTGCCTAAGCTTTGGCGAGGATTTAGAATGGGAACCTTTATTTTCTAATCTTAAGTTGGAGACCCATTTACCCCCATGCGAACCCAGAGTAGACGGCTTGGTAGGACACCCCTAGATTATGGGAGAGCACATACTAGAGGCATTTATGCATCTGCATTCATACCACCATAAGCACTACATCTTTTCTAACTTGATTTCTGCTTTTTAACACCAATAGTACTGGTCAGTGTGTGAGTTCCTTAGTCAGAGCTCAAGGTTTTTTCCTTTCACTGACACCCAGTGTGACCCAGGTTTCAACCACATCTCCCGAGTTATTCGTCATCGTTGACGATAGCTCGTCGTAGGATTCACCCTCTAGTTCCCAGCTGCAGTCCGATCCATACCCGCTCGCGATCTTCCATGGCCCAGCAAACCAACGAGCCTCATTCCTCTGTTGTCTAAGAAGAGGTCTCTGTTTCAGTCTATCCTTCCATTGTTTCTGTCCCCGTCATTACAACTACCTCCACCTTTGCCTTAGCATCCGGAGGACCTCCAACATCCCTCTACCATGTCCTTGTGGCTACTCTGCCTTCGGGACCGTCATCTTGGTCATCTACTAATTTTGGGGTCCCAACTGTTGAGTTTGTTCCCATGACCTTCCCTTAGACCCCGTTCACTGCTCCTTCTCAGGATTATGTGTTTCCTGGCACCCAACTGACTGTGGCTGTTTCTGTAGTAGCTTCTCCCAAGTTTGGACAACTGGGTTTTCAGTTTCCTGACTCATCTACCCCTTTGCTCACTCCATCTTTTGGAGCCACGAGTGACGATCTTGTGATCGTGCAGCTGCAACAAATGTCGGCCCTCGCCCAACAGTTGTAGGGATTGGCACTGGTGCTCCAGCCCTTTTCGAGCTTGTCCTTCCCGACTCCTGAGTTGCCTTTGCAACCAACCCTAGGACCACAGGTTGCACCCACTACACCACCCCCATAGTCGTCGCCATCCCTCGTCTCCCCGGTAGTAGGGGCATCGACATTGCCATCTGCAGTACAGCCTCAGCACGCACTACAACATGTATCTCCACTATCTGGTGGCCAATCTTCTAGGTTGGCTGGAGTACAACCAGCCATGAGCATAGTTCCTGGTGCCATTCCGGTCCAATAGTTCTTGCTCCCGCATTCTGCACCTCCTATAGCACCACCCCTGCTTTATCTTCACCCTTATACCAAACACAAGCTTCATCTTTTGTAAATCAGTCCACAACACCTGTGCACGGGTACACTACCCATCCCGCCGTAGCACTAGACGGCGGAACGGTGTATCCGGAGGAGCCTTTAGGGGTGACCCATACAGTGTACGCGACACCCGCATCAGCAGCAGAATCTACGACTGCAGTAGCTCCGGACGCTCTCCTTGCGAGGGTGAACGATTTGGAGTGAACACTCCGACAAGTGCAGGGTGGGGACCACCGGTCCTACCAAGTCCGGGACCTCTGTTGTTTCCTAGAGGCAACTCTCCCTCAGAACTTTCATATCCCGGAATTTAAGAAATACAATGTGTAGACACCCCAATTTTTCAGGTTGAAAGTGTAGTGGTTGGGCTTTCAATCACCAATGAGCTCTAACCCTAATTGAATCCATTCAAAGCCCACAAAACCCAATTTTGGCCCATTTAACAAATTGAAAGCCCATTTAACTCATTGAAGGTCCATTTAATTCCTTGAGGCCCACCAAAACCCATTAGGCCCATGAAGACCCACCAAAGCCCATGAAGCCCATTAGGCCCATGAAAGCCCATGTAGGCCCATTTTTATAACATAGGTTTGTTATAGGTTTCTTAGTGAGTTAGTTAGTGATTAGTGAGTTTGTTAGGGATTAGTTGGGTTGTTAAGAAGTTTGTTTAGTTGGTTTTGGGTTTGTTAGAATAGTTTGTTATGAGTTTGTTGGGTTGTTATGGACTTCCTAGGCTATAAATTGGACCAGGTGGTCTGAGAGAGAATGGAGGATGAGAGAGAGAGCTCCTGGGAAAGAGAGGAGTTCGTAGTGGAGGAGGAGAGGCGATTCCGGTGACCTCCAGCGAGCTGCAAGGGAGAAATTCCACTGCCAGACCAGGTACGCCTTCCTCCAGCCCCTCTTGCTTTCAATTGTAGTTTCCTAGGATCCCTTGAGTCTTCCTGAGTGATTCCAGGCAAGCCAGAGGTCTACTCTGGCTGGAATTAGAGTTCTCGGGCGTCACTGGAGTCAATCTCCAACGACAGAGGTAGGGGCATGAATCCAAGAGTTGATTCATGCCCCAAGCTGCTCCTTTTCCTCCCTGTATCTTCCTCGTGATCCACCACTCCTCCGCACACCGCTCCGCTACCTCCTGAGGTCCCAGCCAAAAGATTGCCGGAGACGCTGCACGCCGCCGTCGCCGGAGAAAAAGACTGCAAGCCACCTCTGATCGCGTGCCACCAGCCTCGCCATGCTTCTCCAAGCCTCCAGAAAGTTTCCACAACGCCTTGTGAAGCCTCCGAAGCCTCCGGAACCGCGTCATGAGCCGCTGATCATCACAGCGACCAAACTCACCAGAGAAGAGCACGACGACGGCCGTCAGAGCTCCCCTCCGCATCATCGTCCTCCATTTAGCTCCCAAGGAAGGGATGAAGCTCCTCCCGATGCCCCGAAGCCACCTAGACCGCTGGATTGCCGCGCCGCAGCCTCGACAGACGTCCTTCTTCTCCGACGTTGGAGCACCTCGACGACGAGGTAGGTGGGAGGCCCGCTCCCACCGTTAGATGCTCGATCCACTCCGATGGATCATCTCCCTTCACCTTCTTCTTGCCTCTCATGAAGTCTGATCTCAGATCAGACCATGGGAAGGCTTCTGATGGCCTCCTCTGGCAGTCGTCGACGTCGAGCTCCGTCGACGATTGGAAGTTTGAAGACATTACATCAACCATGAAAAGGATGACGGCCTTTGATAACACTCACCATGATGCTCTAGTGATTTTGGTTATCCCTCTTGTTGTTGGTCCTACTAAATTTGACCATGAATTCTATGTTATCATTCTCGAGCCTACTTTCAATCTCCTACTTGGGCGCCCTTGGTTGCACAAGCATCAAGTTATCCCCTTAACCTTTAACCACATGATAAAGTTCTATTGGGGCGATGGCATCGTTATTGTCATGGATGAGAACATCAAGAAAGAAATTTTTGAAGCTATTTCGTCTATTTCTCACGAGATTGTCCACTTTGACCCCAAGCCATCAGATGTTTTGTACCATGTTAATCGATTCGATTCAGTTAACTATATTTCTAATCTCAAACATGCCAGTTACCTAGATGATCACAACAACCCGTTCTTGATAGTCGAGAATCTCTGTCGTCGATGGGGGTACGAGAAAGGAACACCTCTCGGACGGTACGATCAGGGGATCACCGAGCCCATCACTGTAGAAGAGAGAAGGGAATTTGAAGGACTGGGATACGAGTGGTAGTCCCGACAAGACAGATTCTAGTGCTCGCGTAAGTCTAAGAAGTTGTTTATCTCTCAGGATATGACTAACTTTGTCAGTGCAGACATTTTGTATTCCAATCAAAGCCACCTCATAGCAGAAATAGTGCAGCACCATAGTGTATCAACCACTATGGAAGAATGGGTTTTTATAGAAGACTACTACTCAGAGGATGATCACCAAGTAGGGGTGCAAACGGATCGGATACGGTACGGATATGGGTGTTACCATATCCGTATCCATTTTCGAAATGCGGATACGGATACGGATATCATACGGATAGGAAATTTACATATCCATATCCTTAAAAACGGATACGGATATCATGCGGATAAAAACAACTTGGATACGGATAAAAACGGATATAAAAACAGATATGGCAATATACACATTACATAATTAATCAAACAATTAACAATATTTTCATAGATTCAACCAGCAAATAATAAGATTAACATGCTCATTCATGGA
>JAMKQA010090085.1:0-12462 GCA_024699735.1 Posidonia australis
CGCATTCATCATGCATTATCCATTTGGCACGGAGCACACATTCATTCATCATCTTGTTTTACCTCTTGATTTTCTTGAGGTTCTTCTTGGTTTTCCTCATCTTTCCATTAAAAGACTAGGTGGCGACTCCTTTCCTTATCCTTTTGTTTTCTCTTTGGTGTTTCCGAGTCATGTCTCTTCCTCCGGATTCACCATTTTCACCGTGATTGTATCGGACCTCCCAATGTGTTTCCGCACACCAGAGTAAGGTTTGGTGAACCGCGCCTAGGGGTTCCACCGGCTTGGTCACACATGCCGACATAGCCACAAAAATGGTCAAACAGGTCGAGAAAGATCGATTTGTTGGACGTATGGGAATGCCCAACACCTTATCCATGCGTAACAAGCGTCCTTACCCTTTCTTTGGCTCGCAATGGCCTTTATGTCGCGTCCATTGGCATGGATTTTCTTATTTCGCACTTCTCATTATGTTTTATCTTCCGTTTTATTTCTAGTTTTCCTCGTCTTCCAGTTTCATTCTTAATAGACTAGGTGGTTGCTCCGATTTATTCCTTCTCCATGATTTGTGGTTTTGCTTCTTCCTTCTCCCTCTTTTTCTTTCTAGACTAGCATCCACATAGTTGGCAACTTCATTGGGGATTTGAGAGTTTTGTTTTTGCTTTTGCCTTGTTTTTGTTTGTGTGGCCATGTTGTTTGTTTATTTATTCTTGTTTGCCTTATATGATGCTAGTGATGCGTTTTGTGGCGAGATTATTTAATTTACACATATGTTATATCACAACACTTACATATGCCATGATATCATGCCTTTTGATTTGATGTTTGTTTCATTTCACACAAGCATGATCACAACAACGACACATGCCATGATCATGCCTTTTGATTGATGTGTGATGTGTGCATACCATGTTGTTTGACTTTCTTCCCCTTCTAGTCATTAATCTAGGACAATTAGTGACTTGTTTGCGTCCCCTTCCTGTTAAAAGAATAATCTATAATAGAAATAAGAAGTTTAGGCAAAACTAGAGACAAAACATTCATCTCCCCTTCCTGGCTTAATAAAATTTCAGTAAAAGCCGATAAATCATATTTTGGATGCTTGAGGCATATAGGATCTTGCATTCTCTCTCCTCTGAGTCCACCTATAGTTGTGAAGGATGGTCTTGGCCTACGATTCCATTGCTATTCGCATAGGATGGCATGTCATTCTATCCCCCTTGTCTAGAGTCGTGTCGATGTTAGTAGAGGATACAACCTATGCTTTGGTAGGGTCGAGGCTCCTAACGCACCATTATTCTATAGCTTTGGTAAGGGACGGGAGCTTACTTTCTAACCTTGACAGGCATGGCCCACTACACCTCCGCCCCGTCCATCGCCGCAACACCTTGCTACCCTGTCGTTGGGGATGTTGACTCAGCCTTCCACTCCTACACCACCCACAACACAACATCTCACTTCCTCACCAGGTGTTAGCCTTTGGGTCTAACTAGAGCTCAGCACTTACATGGATCACTATCTAGACCTGTGCCAGTACAGTAGTTGTTGCATCCCTACAATGCACCTTACCCTACACTGCAAACTTCCACTTCCACTCCCTTGCATCGGATACCAATCCTAGCATTCCTAGCACAACACAACACACCACAGAATGGGTATGCTGGCTATCATGCTATGACACCAGGTGGCGTGATGGTTGATCCAGAGGAGCACCTAGGTGAGACCTAGACAGCATGCACAGGAACCACCTTATAGTTGGGCTGGGTGTCTTTCTCAATGCCGAGCATTGGTCTCAGTTCCTTTCGTCCTAGGACCACGCTAAGCGAGAGGCATCTGTAGACACCCTAGTTTTCTTGTCCTTAGATGGTAGTTAGCTCCTCTGGCAAAACCCGCTTTGGATGGTCGGTTAGCACAACCACCTTTATCACCCAAAACCCACTTAAAACCTAAATCCATCACCTACAATCCAACACAACCAAAACCTAGCCCAAAACCAATCTACCTAAGCCCTTTCATGCCTAGATGCTTGGTGGATCGGGCATGTTTCCTTTACTTGTAAACATTCTTAGGACCCTTATGGCCAAAAAGTGCGAACCATGTACGTGGACATGACGTGTGGGTGCCCTAGGTCAATGCTAGTAGCGAAGGTTAAACATGTCCATTCACCATTGGTCCACTAGATCCTTGCCTCTCATTGGTTGGCACGGATCTATGTGTGTCCTACCTTCCATCTCGACCATGAAACTCCCCATGTTGATTTTATTTCCTATCGTATCCCCTTGATCAAATGTTAGCTAGACGATGGGAGCAATTGAGAATCGGTGGACTAGATTCGAGACACACTTCTATTTAAGCTCAACTCATCTCTTATGACGAGATCCTTTACTTGCTACTCACTCCCTCATGTCCACTGAGAACCCACCTTACTGCCCAAGCTATTGCTCCCCTTCTAGGATCCTCATCAGCCTCCGATAGTTTCCTTCTTCCTTTTTGCATCTCATCGGTGGAAGGTCACAAACCCATTTGAGGCTGATAGCCATTAAGCGTGTGGTTCGGCTTGTCCAATGGCATCCCTTCTCTTCCCCTTCATCCACCCATGCTGTCCAATGCTCCATCTCAGTCCCTAGGCGTCTTTGATGGTCGGACGAAGGAGAATATCACCAGCGTGACCATTGTTACCCAACATGGATGGAGGGAGAGACTCATGCATGTGCATTTGATTTGGTTGCCTCCTGAGTCTTCCCCGTACTCCCCTCAAAGTACTACAAGCAAATACCGTCCTACCCCAACAATCAGCTCTACAGGAAACATGCATACACTATATCTAGGGTGTAAAACGCATGATGCTAGGCATCTTACGTAAGATGCACCCGTCACTGCGTCCTATGCCCTACAACACAAACTACACTAAATCTCGCCCCTAATCATGCATGCCAACCTAATAATTGATGCATCCATCAAATAAGGCCAAAGGTGCATCAATTACATTAGCATGCATCAAACTCCTAACCACAAAATAGTCTAAACTACTTCTAATTGGTTGTGTGCCTTGCATTGAGGGGAAACTCATCATGCAAGGCACTCCCAATGATCCAAAGCTCCACAAAACCACAACAACTCTCCCCCAAGCTTCCTCTAGGCTCCATCACTCCTCAAAAACTAATGCAACACATAGAAACCCATGGATTAGTGCGTGCATCAAGAGAAAGAGAATGATGAAGAAGAAAGTGCAAAAGCCATGGAACCCTAACACTCACCTAGTCCATATGGTTGTAGCACCTTCTCTTTAGCTTTATAGCCAAGCTTGGCATCTTGGACTGTTAGAGGATCACCAAAGCTCTGCCACGATGATCATAACCTCGTGCATGCAAGGAAGCACTCTTCTATCCCACAAGCAAGGCTATGCACCACCAAGAAAACACTCATCTCTCACTCTCCCTTAAAATTCACTCCCCAAGAAACCCCATGGAGCCACTCTCACTAGAACATGGAGGAAAGAGAGGAAGAAGCGAAGGATGTTTCCCTGAGATGACACACATGCATGGATATAAATAGGCAACTAAAGCTTCTGGTTGCAACTCAAGGTGTTAAATGTGTGCTGTTATGTGTCTAATGTAAGACGCACCGCATGCTACGTGTTACACCTAGAAATCCACAAAACACTAATTCAAGTGTATAACATTGATGAATCTACGTTTAACATTAAATGCACCATATTCAACATCTAGCACGCCCAAATTCTAGATTAAATGTCTGGCATAAAGTCCTGCCAACAATCTGGGTTGTTACATCCTAACTCCTTTAGAAGAATTTTTCCCCCAAAATTACTCAAGGTGAAAAGGTTATTGGTAGCAAGCTCGAATGTCCATCTTAAGGCTTTCAGATAACTAGCACAAGGTGTTGCCAAAGCTCAAAGACCAATAGAAGAAATCTAAGCTCCACAAATCCATCTCATCCCTCCAAGGTGATGACCAATACCAAGGACTGAACTCTCTTTGACCCAAATTTCATCCTATGTAGTCGTTAATCTCTTACTGATCAAACCTTATTGATTAGTACTCCACTAGACAAGCTCAGGACCAAAGAGTTGTTTGTCACCCACCTCACTTTCACATAGCCTTGGATGGGGCCGTCCAACTTTGGATGACAACCATTGTCGTGGAAATCACAATCAAATGCATATAGTCCTCTCCAGATTCTGACTAAGTCATTCCATCAAACCACCCATCGGAGGATAAGTGAACTATATGCAAGCATTTCCACAATGCTCAAGGCTTCCTATAATTCCATCTAGAATTACAAAGCATCTAAAGCCCCTCTAGCGAACACACTAGTCATAAGGATGTTTAGATACAACCAAAGCCCATCGAACATCCCTTATGCTACTTTGATGCTCAACCATGGCTAGCAATAGCCAAACATCACATCACATGCTTAGTGACATCTCTTACCTTCCCAGGGATATCTCCTCCAATCCTTGGCATGAGAGCATGTAGTTGTTGAGTCACAGCAAAGCTCTACACAGATATGGAGTGTACCAATAGATTAGCTACCCAAGCGCTATCTATTCCAAGGGGTTGCTTCCTCGTCTAACACTCCATTAGATCTAGAGAAAAAACACCACTGTGGCCACCACTAAGGCATGGATCATGTAGCTCCTCTTGTGATCCCCCAACTGACGAGAATCACAAGTTACCATGTTGCCTTACTATAATAGAAACTCAACCCAACCCATGGCGACAACCAATAGTAAGGACCACTCAGGACTCAAACTCAAATGTGTCTCCAACTCAAAGAAACTCCCAACAATAATGTCCAAACTAGCTTAAGTTGTTCCTCCTTCATGGCTAGCCTGTCTAAAGTGCGACTTTCTTGGAGATGCCTCTATTGGATCCCTGAGAGTAGTTCACCTAAACCAGGAGACAACTAATCTGAGGAATCACTTGGGATCACATCCAATAGCTTGACAAACTATGCCAACATGTTGAGATGGAGGGTCGATGTTACCGGCCCATCCCCAAACTCTGTTGTTGAAAACCCAAAAGAAAACACAAGAAAAAGAATCTCCACTAGTTGAATGGCACTACGCGATTCAACCATCAACAATTGGGACACAGACATGGAGGGCCATACAAGAGGGAATCATCCAAAGCACCTATCCCTCCCTGATGAAACACGACATAGCCCAACATCAGATCGTGGCAAAGAAGACACATCCTCTGTTTAGCTAACATGGTGTGACTCTAGCCCTCTTGGGAGGTTCAAGGCATTTCATCTATAAACACCCTACCTTCCCATTGCCATAGAACACCAAGTAAACTAGTACACATTGTAGACTTGAACAACTTTAGGCAACATGACTCATCTAATCTCGTAGACGCAAGGTCACCTAACGTACATGGAAACACTAATTCCTTCCTACAAAACATATGCCACCACTCCCATGAGCAACACGGTACCTATCTCACACAAGACTAGTGGACAACACCCCACACCACACTCCATGGAGTTCAAGAACTCAAGAAAACTTCTCCCAACAAGCGAACATTGCTTCGCACTCTACCTCCAACTACTCTCTCAAAACAACTCCAACAAGCCAATGATCTAGAAGTCCAACTACAAGGAAGCCTTCAAATAAGGAGTCGACGTCCAGAAATAAGTAAATCGTCACTCCCTAAGTTCCTCATGGTGTTTCATACTTCATCCTCACTGATACTAAAGTTGGAGCAGCTGAAAACTCTCCTCAACACCACTAAATAAGAAAATCAATAATAATCAAGGTATAGGTATGTATGATATGCAAATTTATGAAGTCACCTAATCAGACATCTGTAGGCTAGTGCTCTTAGTGAATCAAGTACTTTGATACCACCTAAAAAGACCATAGTCACTACCACACCTAACAATCATTCTTTTCTTTTTTCTAATCAACAAATAACACTTCAAAAGACTAAATCCAAATGCATAAATTAAAATGCTATAACCAACATGAATAAATTAAATTACCTACCCAAGATCCTTGATGCATGGCAAAGTAACTACTCACTATATGCACTAGCAAGAAATACTACACCTATCATGCACATGCGAAAAACAACAACAAAGTACACATGAGTGACAACTTGAAAAGTTCACCCAACACACACCCACCCTAGACACATACCAAAACCAACTCGGTAGAATAATGCCGAAAAGCCAAGTCTAACTTTGCCTAAAGTAACAGAACTCAGGCATCCCATTTAGAAGCTAGAAAACCTTAACATGGTAATCCACTATTGCCTAACAAGCAACAATCCTTTAAAACGTGCCTTTCAAAACCAATTTTCTTTTTTTCAACCAAAACTATATGCATGTTCCCAAAACTCTTGTGCACACTTGAAATAGCCAATTAACGCCAAGTCAAGTCAAAACCTAGGTCCACTATACTTATGCAATATTGAAGCCACAATGTTTGTAGCACACAAAACATGATGCATCTTCCCATAACAGCATGCATCCACAACTCAAACACCAAAACTGCTAAAAACTCAAATAGCATGGAATACTCAGCTATCTTGAGTACCCAAAACCACATAGTCTAAACCCATGCACTCTCTATGAGGAATAGATAGCCAATGGTGTTTGAATGCTTTCTTTTCCAATCAGCACAACCACAAAAACCACACACAAACACTACCCACAAGCAACTACTAAAGCACCACTACACTATCATGGAAAAGCTGCAGCCTATCTATCACGAAGTCCAACTTCTCAGAAGGACCCTCAACAATGTCTCATGTTGCCTAGCGTCATACAACCAACACTAACCACAAACAATCACCAAATTGCACTACCATGGACAAGTCATCCTATAAGGAGTCTGCCCATCCCAAAGTCCCACCTCTTTACATGACCGTCAAAGTGCTAACCTTCATTAGAAAAGCTATCCCCTCTCTCAAAACGTCACCAAAAATGAGGCACGTGCTCTACCTATACTGGGGAAACACCATAGGATTCGCCCTCTCAGCATCCTCACTAGACCTTATCCCGATCTTTTGGTCACAAAGACCTCAACCTCAACCTCAACCTCATGGTCCTAGTCTCAAAGTGCTCAGAGCAACCAAAGTCTCTCTCACCATTGGGTCGTGCCAACACATAAAGTATCAGTACCCAAAGCAATTAAAGTATCATACCGAACTATATAGAAGTATCCTATCCTCTTGGTCTGTTGCCACGATACTATAGGTCCAGATGGCACCTCAACCCTCGAACCTTAGCCTAGTCAATCATGCTCAACCACCTAGGAGTCTCAACATCCTCCCTAGTCCTAGCAACACGATCCTCTAGCCTATTGGCTCTAGAACCTCATCCTTGGATATCACACTAAGCTACACAAAGGTATCATATCCATTGGGTCCACTGCATTGATTCCTCGACCGCTTGGCTTCTAGACCTCAGCCTTGAACTTGTGTTTAACTTCTCCAAAGGTATCATAACCTCTTGATCTAGCAATACAATCCTATGGCCTTTTGGTCTCCACAAATAGAAAATACTGGAAAAACACTTTCCATATTCTTTGCAAAACTTATGCATTTCCTCTTCCAAATCTCTTCTAGGAAACTATTTTGAAATAACTTCAACAACACCACAAGCTCTAAATAATTCTCCACACTAAAAGCCACACTCATAAGCACCACACAATAGTAAACACCACACACTATAGTTTATTGAACTACAAAAAATGTGCTTGTAGATATCCCATTATCGCATTTTCTAGAGTTCATCTAGGATAGGAACACTTGAGGTGCCCTACATCACATGGCAATGGATTTATAACTTATTTTGTAGGTTTTTCATGATTTCTTTGAAAACATTCTTAATTTTACTTGCTTCAAGGTCGTTAGCGGTGGTAGAGCTAACACACTCAACCTAGTGTTAAGTTTGAGTCCCAAGAACATTTTCAGTGTGAGTCATCGGCTGTGGTAGAGCTGACACTCCTGCATTATTCAAAGTGGTGGCAAATTTAAGTATCTTGATCTTAAATGAAATGTTTTTATGATTTCAAGGAATTTTTGAAAATTTCTGGATTTTTACAATGTCTCTACAAATTAAGATGAAAGATAGAGGGTAAACTATGAAAGATCAGGATGTTGTTACTCTGACAAGTGATGAGTCATGTCGCCACATTGAAAGCCAACACACCTCGTTGTCTATCTTAGTAGCGACAAGATGCTTTGGTGCCACAACTGCAGGTGACTCGCATCCTGGTTATCTCTCACCGCAATTTATCATCTCAGGATTTAATATGATATATGAGACATTTATAAATATTAGCATGATTTTTCCCATAATTATTATAATTTCTATGATTTTTTAACACTTAAATATATCTGCATATCATATAAATCATTATAAATGTAATTAATTCCAAAATATCCTAGAAATTAGGATGACTTGATAATTAAGATTACTTATTTTAAATTTACCAAAAAACAAGATTTTTAGGATAATTTATGACGTTTTAATGTAATAACTATATTTAATTCAAGATCATATCTAAACATATTGATAAAATCTAAAATATCTAATGATTGCCAATCTATTTTAAATCTAATACATCCATGAATTTAACTGAGTTCTCTCGTAATTTGGAATTTATTTAAAATCTTTCTATTATGAAAACGATTTTAAATCATTGATTAGGTCATTATTGGCTAATGGATTTGTATGAAGATATTTTGGGATCTTAATTTTCGAAATAGTGCATTTTAGGTTGCTTGGCACCACATGGATGGACGATTAGCTGACGTGGCTGATACTGTTGCATTTTAGACATTGATTCTCCACCTCAACTATAAAGGAAATCTGTAACCTTGTCGCTATGGATGTGTAATTGGAGGGTTTGAAGAAGAATCATCATCATGTCCACTCACATTGATAATCCTTTGTGATCTCCACTTCTACTTTACTTGTGTCGGCTGACAAGATGCCTGCGGGAGATGGTGGTTGTGGTGGCTTAAGAAGGATCACACGTTCTAAGGGTTTCTAACACTCTTGAAGAACATTACTTCATCAATTCTCCACATCCAAATGCATGAGACCTTAATGCATGGATGCATGGTTCAAGCATACAAATATAAATGCAAAGTCAATCACACTATGCTTGGAGTGGTCCATATGGTAGGTTAGGTCGGTAGGGTACGGGTGGTCCCACACCATATCGACATATGCAATATGCATGAATGTAATTGGTTGTAGTCAAACATTTTCTGTCTTCGAGTATAATTGATACTCTCTGGAAAAGACTGTCGTCCCACAACTCGACTTGGCATAAAAAGGAGTTCTATGAATAAAGAACTGGGTGAGAGAGTGAACCCTTTCTTTGCCAAACTAGAATTCACCTCTTCGTCTAGGTAGTGTGTCTGTGTACACAGATGGGACTTCCAAAGGTGGGAGTCCACTCTCAACAGGACTGTGTGTTTTAATAACCTGTGTGACTTGATGTACTAACACTTTGTAGGATTTGTACCTGTGCACTTAATAAGATATATTAGTAATAAAAGGTGTACCTTTCCATACTTCAAAAGGGTTGGCTAAGTTGCCTGGGAAAAATACTGCAGTGCTATCCTTAATCCCTTACATTTAGAACTAGGCAAAGGGAATTAGTCTTGGCCTCAATTGAGTGGTTGAAAATCGGAGCCTAGTGGACGCTGATTGTGAGTCATTAGTAAACACTCTAAATATCATTTCGAGGTAATGTCTTTGTGGAGGAAAACACACCCAAGCTGTGGAGACACACTTGAGCAAGACATTTAACTCCAAAACCAAGCAAGTCAATTGTTGCATCACTGGCCAGACCAATTCGATTTTCCTTAGTTACTATGTTTTCACTTGTAGGTAAGGTGAATGGCACTATTTATTTTATTTTTATTGGTTTCATTGGATTTTCTAATATATTTTTTTGGATTTTTGAATTTTCTATTTTTTTCTGGTTTTTTATTTTTTCTGAATGTTTTTGGGATTTCTTTTTCAATTGATGATAAGTGTATGGTCACAGCTCTCCCTCTCATGCATCTAGCATTATTGGCTTGTGTTACCCGAGGTGAGAGAGTTTTCCCTTCTATCATGCTTAGATCCTTTAAGGACTTAGGACTTGATACTAGCCTTAGTTGATCCTTACCTCCTTTATTTACTCATTACTTGAGCTTCTAAGGGATCCTGTGCCTTGCCTATACGTGAAAGAGTGGGGAAGACTTAAGGTTCAGTAGACTCTCGACGTTGGCTATAGCTTAGTGTCGCTCGCTAATGGTTGGTCCTATTGTGCTTGTAGCTTACCTAGGGTTTTTTTAGCCATTTGTTATTTTCTTTTCTTTCTTTTTCTCTCCTTTTGGGCTTTCATCTAGATGTCCACCCATCAATACACCTACTCGTCAGTTTTTCACACCCCATTTTAAGTACCCATCCATCACTACCTTCTCGGACTTATGCTATAATGGTACACCTACTCATCAGTTTTTCACACCCCATTTTAAGTACCCATCCATCACTACCTTCTCGGACTTATGCTATGACAATGTACCTAGCTTTTACATGCTCTCCCTTATTTTGGGTGCTTTCTAAGTTGTTAGGTTCTAGTGCGCTCACCGATCATTGCCTTCTCAAACTTATGCTAGGATGCCACGCAATACAAGGCTAGCGGGTTTTATGATATGCCTAAGCTCCAAGCCTACTTTGCTTTTACCTCCCTATGCAAGGTGTATGTGCAGATAGGACAAGGTTGGAGTTACCTTAGTTACTCAACTTCTTTTCTATGTACGAGACTTTTCTCTTACTTAGCTAGCACAAGGTCTTGGGTTCTCACTAGGTTTTAATTTGTCATTTAAGGATGTACTTTTAGAGTATGTGTAACTTCATTGATCTGAAGAGATCTTCAGGTCATCCTACTCGATTGGGTGGACCTTTGTTGGTTGTTACATCCGCTGCTTGGGAAAGCCCTAGATAATGGTTGGCAATTCTACTTAATGTTCTACGATGTTAGGTGTGACCCACACTCATCAATCATCTTGGTATTCTCTTTAGTATTGCTATTACTAAATCTATCCTAGCTTTCAAAGAAAATAAAGATAATGACAAAACAAGAAAAGGAATTAAGTGTCATATTTACAAGTTTTTTTTTGAAAATAAATAGGACCTTACCCCTAGTCGGGCTTGGTCGAGGCTCTTACTTCCCTCCCTTGATGGAGGGTTATACCTATGGGACAACTGTAGGAGCCTACCCCAGGTGTTTAACACTTTGTTGGTGATAATGGTGCATCTACTTGTTATTCTTTCTATTTGCTCCTAGTCATTTCCTTGTGAGGATCTCGATTGGACTCCTCTTGGCTTGCTTCCCCTAGTGCTGAGTGTTGAGACGTTGGTGGCACTTCTTCCGATTTATCTTTTGGCTTACGCCTAGTTTTTACCTTTTGGGGATCCTTGGTGGACTCTTCTCTGTCTACTTCTTGTAGTTTACCCTGGATGGCTTGGCCATCATGAGCTCGTGCATCTTTGTTGGAGTTTTTCAGTCTCCTTAGGGTGTGGCTATCAATATATTCTTGGTCGACGTGCTTATAGAGGTCCCTAGTAGGCTCCTCCATTTCTGTTGGATCTGGAGGCTTGGGCGGAGGCTTGATTCCAGCATGAACTAACTTACGGGATTGGCATAGTAAGTTGATGGCAGCCTCCAAGTCATACCAATCTCGATCAATGTACTCATAAAACATGGGCAGTAGGTTAGCATCTCTCCCAATCAAATCTTAAAACATTTGAGAATCTAGTCCTTCATCATACCAAGGGTCTGAGTCATACATTCCTCAGGAGGTTTTTCATCGTATAGCGCTGGTGAGGATCATTCTTCGCCTAACATTGCCATGGTGGGTTCCCAAGCCATCCCAAAATCTACCCAGTTGTTAGCGCTAACAATAATCACCTCCCATTGATGTTTGAATTTGAGGAGTTGGTGTATGGGGAATGATACAGTGTTGATTTCTACAAGCTAGGATCATCTTAGAATTAGTGGTTGAGCAAGATCCTCTTCCATTATGATGGCCATGGTGGTGTTAGCCAAGGGGCCTGTAGTGACTGCCAATTGAACCGTCCAGATCACTTTCTTTTGACTATTGTCGTAAGCTATGTAGGGGGAGTGATGCCTGTAGGATCGAAAGGCTTCTCTAAAGGGGGGGTGAATAGAGAATTTTACTTTTTAATATTTCTATAACCACTTTTAACAATAATCAAAAATGATAAGTAATATGATTTATGAAATTATACTTATCATGCACACCAGAATTAAAAGCACAAGAAGGGGATGAGAGTAATTGAAAAACACAATCAATTTATAGTGGTTCGACAACCCCGCCTAGTCCACTCCTCAAGACCCTCTTGAGATTTTTCCCTTATTCTTAAATAAAAGAGAACTTACTTGTTGGTAGTTCCACCAACTCCTCT
>JAMKQA010090086.1:0-13016 GCA_024699735.1 Posidonia australis
ATGATATACACAAGGATTTATAGTGGTTCGGCAACCCCGCCTAGTCCACTCCTCAAGACCCTCTTGAGATTTTTCCCGTATTAAAATAAATTTAAAACATACTTACTTGTTGGCTACACCACCAACAGCTATCTTGCTCTTCCCACTTCTCTGTCCCCGAGCAGCTAGAGCCCTTTGCTTTTGTTGTTATTACAGAATTCGGAGTTTCCCTTTCACAGAGATCGATTACAACAGCAATTACACAATAAAATCTCGTGAGGAGAATGGAAATGAAAATAATAGTCGATA
The DNA here is from genome assembly GCA_024699735.1 of Posidonia australis. Taxonomy (NCBI): domain Eukaryota; kingdom Viridiplantae; phylum Streptophyta; class Magnoliopsida; order Alismatales; family Posidoniaceae; genus Posidonia; species Posidonia australis. Next base: position 289 of record JAMKQA010090086.1, read on the forward strand.
TTACAAGTATTTCTCAATGGTGTTGATATCAGGCCTTGTACGGGTCCTATTTATAGCCGTAGGATCGCCTCGAGATGTGTCTAACGTCTATAAAACGGTCATAAATGACTACTTCAACGGTATGCCGTTTTGGCCTCAGTATGCCAAAAATAATCTTCAATCTGCAAGTCTCGAGCAAAGCGATCTGTCGAAAATCCAACGGTCTGCCGTTTTCTCCTGAAACGGTATACCGTTTTATGACGGTATGCCGTTGTGTCGCATTGTTTTCATTTTCTCTTCTGCTCCGGAGTTCCGCTGCTTCTGCCGTTTTTTCCTGAAACGGAATGCCTCTCCATCCACGGTATGCCGTTTTCAATTCATCTTTTGTTCTTGCGGAGTTCCGTTGTTCATTCCATTTTTTTACTGAAACGGTATGCCACTACTGACGCTGGTATGCCATTTTTGATACTTTGATAAAACACTTGTATACAATTTGAATTTATACAGAAGGCACTTTATATCTTTTTCATGATTTAATAATTATGAAAATATGCACTCACAAGTAATCATCAAAATTAATGCATTATTTCTAACAGTAAATTTGTGGTCGGTTTAGCTGATGGGATTAGGTTTGCCGCATCGAAAGCAACATCTGGAAAATTTATCTATGAGTCACCTCAAAATCGGGGTGTCTACACTAAGTCCTCGCTATTTTTCCTCACAAAATGTAGATTTTCTAATAGTGGAATTAGTAGGCGCAAATACCAGGCACACTTGGCTCAAGTCCAGAGCGTAGACAGTAGAGCTGAGCCCTGTCTTGCATGATTTTCCTGTTTATTCTTGACTTCTTTCATCCAGATCTATTTTCCCAGTGTGTTTTCTACACCCATTTACATAGCATCTTGCACCCAACTCTAGGCATAGAGTAAGGAGCTAGCATATATTTGCATTAGCTACACATGCGAGCGAGTCAGCCAAGAAAGACCGATTCGTCGAGCTTATGGGGGTGCCTAACACCTTCCCCATGCGTAAATGGGATCTTTACCCTTTCTTTGGTACACGATGACCTATGTGTCGCACACATTTGGCATGAATCTTCGTAATAGCATACTTGCATTGTTTTTATCGTATTTTCATTTGCATTCGGTTTTCCCCATCTTCTGATTTACAAATAGACTAGGTGGTGACTCCTTTGTTTTCTTATCCTTGTCAATTTAACTTCAACCTTGGTTTTAACCGTTGTAGATATCCCATTTTCACATTTTCCAGAGTTCATCTAGGATAGGAACCTTGAAGTGTCCCAAATCACATGGCTAGGGACCTATAACATATTTTCTAGATTTTCCATGACTTAAATAAAAACATTTTTTATTTTACTTGATTCAAGATTGTTAGTTGTGGCAGAGCTAACACGCTCGAACTAGTGGTAGGTTCAAGTCCCTTGAACATTTTCTGTGTGAGATTGTTCGTTGTGGCAGAGCTAACACTCCCGTCTTACTCAAATTGGTGGTAGATTTGAGTTGTTTGTTCTTAAAGAAGCTGTTTTTATGATTTCATGGAATTTCTTAAGTACTTCTGAAGTTTTAATGTATCTCTGTGGATTAAGATAAAAGATAGGGGGTAAACTGTAAAAGACCAAGATGTTGCCTAGTTGACTGGTGACAGTCCTCACTGCCGCTTTAGTAGGTGACATAACTTGTCGCCACAAAAGTTGGCGATTAGATGTCTTGGGCCACAAACACAGGTGATGAGTATCTTAGATATCTGTCTCATAAACATTTGTCATTATGGGCTTTAATATGACATATGGGACATTTATAAATATTATCATGATTGTTTCCATAATTACTATAATTTTAAGATTTTCTAGCACTTAAATATATATGCATATCATATAAATCATTATAAATGCCAAATAATTCAAGAAAATTCTAGAAATTTGGATGACATGATAATTAATATTACTTATCTTTATTTTACCAAAAATGAGATTTTTATGATAAGTTATCACAATTTTTAATGTTATAACTATATTTAATTCAAGATAATGTCTAAAAATAAAGATAAAATTCAAATTATCTAGATGATTGCCAATCTATATTAAATCAAATATATCCTTGATTTTAACTGATCATTTCGTAATTATTGGAGATTTAGAATTTTCAAGTTTCATTTACTTAACATTTTGAGTTTAAATTGAATTTAGAATTTATTTAAAAACTTTCTATTACGAATATGATTTTAAATAAGTGATTGCTCGTTATTTGCTAATAGATTCATATGAGGATATTTTGAGATTTTAATTTTCAAAATTTTACCTTTTTAGTTACTTGGTGCCCATGCAAGGGGCGACTAACTCACGTGGCATGTATCATTGCCTTCAAGGTGCTAATTCACCACGTCAAGTAAAATCGGAATCTACAGCCTCGTCGCCTGTATGGGTAGTGACACAATGATGCTGTCACCGGCCATATCGGTAACGACAACTAAAAAGATATTTTTGCCTTTTTAAACGAGTTTGATCTTGACCCTTGATCTATTACTTGTCCTTGATGAGATCGGATGCTCCCAAACTCTATAAATAAACCTCTTAGGTTAAGAGTTTGAGAGGAGGCACATTCAAACCCTAAGGAGCCACTTTGAAACCCCTAGAAGGGAGATCCAGAGAGAGAGACCCCAAGAGGGAGAGTTATAGCCCCCACTCTATCCAACCCCCTTGAGATATCCCTAGATCCCAAGATACAATAGTGTTATCCTTTGCTCCCCTGTATTTGAAATTAGGTGGAGGGAACTAGTCCTAGCTTCAGCTAGAGAGGTGGAAAATCAGAGCCCAGTAGATGCCGATTGCGAGTCATCTGTGGATGCTTTAAAGATCATTGTGGGGCAATGTCTTTATGAAGAAAAATACACTCAAGCCGTGAAGGTATGCTTGAGTAGGACGTTTAACTCCAAAACTTAATGAGTCGATTGTTGCATCATCGACTAGATTAGTTCTAGTTTCCTTATTAAGTTTTCACTTGTTGGTAAGGTGGATGTCACTACTTATTTGATTTCTTTTTGTTTTCTTAGGTTTTCTTCTTTTTTTTTGGGAATTTCTTTTTTTTTTTTGTTCTAGATTTTCTTTTTCTTTTTTTTGGTGTTGATGATGATTATGGTCATAGCTCTCTCTCTTACACATCTAACATTACTGCCTAGTGTTATTCAAGGTGAGAGAGTTGTTCCTTTTACCACGCCATAAACTTTTGAGGACTTAGCACTTCGTATCGATCTTGGTTGAGTATTGTCTCCTTTATTTACTTGGTCCTTGAGCTTCTAGGGTTTCCTGTCCCTTGCTTAGATGTATGGGAGAGTGGGGGAGACTTGAGGTTCAACAGACTCTTGGCGTCATCCTATAGCTTTAGTGCCGCTCACTAGTGGTTGGCCCTATGTGCCTGTAGCTTTCCAAAGGGTTTTTCTTTCTTTCTTGGCTTTCTTTTTTTTCTTCTCTTTTTCTTCTTTTTCTTGTTCTTTTGGGGTTCCCCTCTCTTGTTGTTTTTCTGTAAGTGCCTGTCCATTATTGCCTTCTCGAACTTATGCTATAACAGCACACCTACTCGTTTGTTTTTTTGACCCCATTTTGAGTACTTGTCTATCACTACCTTCTTGGATTTATGCTTTGATGGTGTACCTGGCTTTTCATGCACTCCCCTCTTTTGGGTACTTTCTAAGTTGTTTGTTCTGGTGTGCTCATTCATCACTACCTTCTCGGACTTATGCTAGGATGCCATGCTATACAGGTTGAGCAGCATTTTATGATATGCGTAGGCTCCAAGCCTATCTTGCTCTTATCTTCCCTGTGCTAAGTGTATGTGAGGATAGGACAAGGTTGGGGTTACCTTAGTTGCTCAGCTTCTTTTCTATGTGGGAGACAATTTTCTTCCTTAGTTCGTACTAAATCTTGGGCTATCTCTAGGTTTTAACGTGTTGATTAAGGACGTACTTCTAGAGTACATGTAATTTCCATGAATCTGAAAGTATCTTCAGGTCCTCCTACCCAATGGGTGGATCCTTCCTAGGTGTTACATCTTCTACTTGAGAACCCTAGATAATACTCTGGCAACTCTGTTTAATGTTATAAGGTATCGGGTATGACCCACACTCATCAATCAATATTATTATTGTTTTTATTTGCTATCATTAAATCTATCTTAGCATTCAAATAAATAAAAACAATACAAGAAAGGAAATTAAATGTTTTATTTATAAGTTTTTGAAAATAAAATGACTTTGCCCCTAGTCGAGCTCGGTTGAGTCTTGTATCTCCCTCCCCAAATGGAGGGGTATACTTGTTGGGCAGCTGTAGGAGCCTGCCCCTAGCATAGAGGGCTCAGTTGTTGGTGGCACATCTTTTCATTTTTCTTTCAATTTGCATCTAGTTCTAGCTTTGTGAGGATCTTAGTTGGACACCTCGTTGTCTGGTTCTTGTGGGATGTCCTTATTGGCTTGGCTTCTCTAAACATGTGTACCACCACTAAAGCTTACTGGAGTATCTTCATGGTCAACCATGGAATACTCTTTTGTAATCCTCTCTGTAGCGTTTAGAGGCTTGGCAGGAGCCTTTGCTTCTACATGAACTTCATGAGGGTGCTAACAAAGATGATCGAGTGCTGCCTCTATGTCATACCAGTCTTCATCATTGTATTCATCATGCATGGGCCACCTCTCCTTTGGGCCATCTGTTCAAGCAAGTTCATCTTGTTTCGGAGGAGGTCCTTGGTTGTTGAGACCATAGCACCCTCGGTTACTACCTCTTGGATTTGCTAACTATCCCCAATGTTGTCATCCTATGTCTCCAGCATATCTTTCCCTTGTGACCATAGTTCTTGAGTTTGTGTTGCCAGCATGCTTGGTTCCCCTTCAGTGGGCAGCTCAGATTTTGCTTGTATGCACTCGATGGCCACAACTCTGGGGTTGTTGGTTCGTCATTGTCGACCTCCGTGTGGGCTATTGGAAGGCTGAGTTGGGGACCTTGGTGAATCTCAAATTGCTCCCCTCGAGTTGTCCTCAACCTTGCTTTAAGCTAAGTCCACATGATTTCCCCTTGGTCATTTAGATCGTAGATTTTATCCTTGACTGTAAAGCACTCCTCTAGTGTATGCCTGTTCTTCTGATGGTATGGGCAATTCTTAGATAGATCAGCATGGAGAGCGTTTAGGGTAGGAGCCAGAGGTTGTAAATCTCCACTCTCAACTAATATTCTGAAGACGTAATGGAGTGGCTCTAGGAGTAGTGGATAGCTTTGCCTCTTGAGTTCATGGTAGTTCTATAGCGGAGGGACGACATTATAGCTCTCCTGCCTCTGTTGTTGCTCTTGTTGGGCGTACACTGGGTAGTTTGGAGACTACTGGTACTAGGGTTGCTACTGTTGCATTGGTTAAGTCTGCCCCTGGCACTGGTACTGCCCTTGCTGGTACTGCGGTTGGTAGTGTGTAGGCTACGCTTGGTGTTGGATTAGTGGGATCTGGTATTGGTGTAGCTGCCCCTTCTGTTCTCGTTGGGTCATGAGCAATGCCATATCACCTATAACGCCCTCAAATGTATAACCCATGGCCTTCTTCTTGCATCTTCCGTCAGACTCCAGGAATGGTAGGTCCTCTTTGTTGCGGAGGACTCTTGTAGCTCGGTCGTATAATTGGGAGTATGTTTGAAAGTTGCCCATTAGTAGGCCCACTCTCAGTATTACAGTGGTATTTGGGCTATGACCTCAACTGCCTGGCTCTCTGGGATGTAGCATTCGGATTTGGTAGCTATGTCCCACCACATGCTCGTGAAGTTCACAAAGTCCTCTAGTTTCATCTTTTCAGCCAGAAGGTCCCCTATTATTGGTTTGTGCTGAATGCGGTGAACATATTGCTCTAGGAATTTCTCCAACACAATCTTGAAATCACTAAGGTCTAATGTTGTGAGCATGTTGAACCACCTCCGTGCTTCTCCTTTGAGGCTCTTGAAGAAGAGGTATACAGTCAGCTCATTATCATGTTGATAGAGTAGGACATCTATGGTGAAAATAGCTAGATGACTTCTTGGATCACTTGTCTCATCATATTTTTACATTTTGGGCATTTTGAACCTAGACGATAGAGTGAATGATGGGAATCTTGAAGTGTCAAAGCCGACCAGAGCCTTTGATGTAACTCCTGCCTCTACTAGAGCATCTGCGATCATTCTTTTGATGTTGAGGCTAGGAGTGGCTGTTTGCCCTTAGTTCTGGTACCCTCATTGGAACTGCTATTGTAGAGTGGCACCATATTGCAGAGGGAAGGGGGAGAGTTGAGCTGAAGCATAAGATAGGGACTGCATGGCTAAAGGTAATGGTGTGAGTGATAGCTCAGTGCGGATGGGGCAATCTGTTGGATAGAGGAAGGTAGACTGGTGTAGTAGGGTATTGCATGGATGGGCCTTGTATTGGGAAATTTACCATTGGACTAGGTGATATTGTATACGTATTTCCCATGAGAGGTATAGCTAGTGGGCCCTAGTGGTATGGGGAGGAAGGTACATGGGTACTTGAAACTTGTGGGCTAGTGGGGTTATATTGAGCCATGTACTGATGAGCCTGGCTTGTAGCTCCCTCAGGGGTTTGATGTAAGTTGGTCATTAATGTGGGACTCCATGACTAGGAATTGCTTAACCCATGTTGACTTCCAATGTTGTTATCCTGAGTTATAGATGTTGAGGTGATTGACATTCTGGATGAGGCTGATATGTTGGCAGGGTCAATGTACAGATGGTGCATATCTAATGACATGGTTCCGCCTTCTTCGCATGGTTCTACCTCTCAGACTATTACAAATGCTAAAGAAAAGATTTACATACTCTTTAAAACACTACTTTTAACCTATTACAAGTATCTAAAAAGATAATTACAACTTTAACATAGTGAATGACAAAGGAGGGTAAATAATTACAACTTGTATAATAAAGTAAATGAAGACCCAAAGTTACTACATGAACGTCGTCGTAACCTGTAGATGCATTCAAACACAAACCACCCTACAGACAAGGCACCTAGAACGTGGTCTACTCGACGTTGCCTATGGGGGCGGCGTCTAGACATGGAATTCGGGCCGGGCTGGGCCGGCCAGGCCCATGGAACAGGCGGCCCGTCCAGGCATGGACCGGGCCAGGCCGGTCGCAACAGGCCATGGGCCCGTCACAGCCCATGGCCCGCATGTGGGCCGGTCTGGGCCGGGCCGGGCCCACGGTCCAGCTGCAACAACCCTTTTTTTTTCACTGTGCGCGGGCTGGCCCGGTCCGGTCCGGGATTTTTCGTGGGCCAAACTGGGCCTACTCCGCGGGCCTTGGCGGGCCTGCTCGTTTGGCCCAGCACGGCCCGCGGCCCGCGACGGGCCTGGCCCGGCCCACGTCAGATTTTTTCTGGGCCCGGGCTGGGCCGAGCGGGCCTGGGCTGGCCCGGCTTGATTTCCATGTCTAGCGGTGTCTAGACTTGTCGCCTGTTAAGTAGGGGGTGGACAGAGATGCTGGTGAAACAGGTGGCTACAGTGCCTATCCTTTCAGACTGTCGAAATTTGTCTTAGATAGAGGGCACGTCAAACAAAGCTAGTTAATAGACATGTTTTCAAACAACAGGGATTTTACTTGTTAAACTAGTTAATTAATTGATTGATTAATCCTACGTCCTATCAACTTGTTGGGTTCTAAGGGCAAGGGGTAAAGGCTTTTCTTCAAGGTTCTAGGGTTACTCGATGGGATTGTGTTCTTCAGGTACACTCTTAGACCTTTGGAAGGTCCACAAAGAGGGCCTAGGTTGTGGGTTTATCTCTGTAAAGAGGGCTCACAACCCAGGATTCTGTCCTTAGGGTCGATTCCTAACAAAGCATAAAGTAATAAATAAACACAGAATAATAAAGTATCAAGTATCTATTAGGGTATATTACTAACTTTGGAAGAGAGATGGCTCAGAAATATGCCCTTAGGACAACTTAAGTTCTCAATCTAGTAATCACAACAAAACAGAGCATAAGAGAGTGGCTTGCGCTAGCCCGGTTCACTTGGCTTGGTTGCCTTAACTAGAGAGAGGTTCCTTAAGGAACTTTAACTTTATTGTAAAACAATTAGTTTCCACTTATTGGTGGACAAAAATTAATCCTAAAAGTTGTTAAAAAAACTAAAATGCAAATGGACAGGATATTCTTATTTTTATTTATTGATTGCGCTACTGTAGACCTAAAAAACAACACAAGTAGTAAAAAAACGAAAGACCTACAAGAAAAACAGTCTGTAGATCTCGTTGTTGACCAAAGGGGCACTGATTTGAGTCATCACTTCTAGAGCGATGAGATTCGGTGCTTGGAATAATGGCGACGTGAGATGAAGAAACCCTAATTCCTAAAAAAATTTGATAAAAAGGTTTAGTCATCACGAAGTCCTAAATGCACGACTACCAGACCCAAAAACTGCACCTAAGTCTAAAGATAAATGAAAATAAAAATAAAAAGAAGAAAGAAGAAGATGACTTAGATTGCATGGGGGTTGGCTTAAACCAATTCCACCATGATCACCAATTTTTGTGGACGTGGTTTTTTGAGGGGGGTGTTGATGAAGATGCCAGTGTTTCTACTGACGTTGACACCTTTTGTGATTGCCATTTGTCCTTCACTGATGTCGATTGACAAGACGCCTTACGGGAAATGAGTTGTGGTTGATGTGGGTTTTCAATTCATTGGATTGATGGTAGGATGCTGCCCAATGGTGTCCTCGTATTATGCAACATTCCTTCCCTTCAAAACAAACAAAACAAAAAGAATCTGGATTAGTTCTAGGTGTAGTAAGCAACATCGGGAAAATAACAAATAATATAAACATATGCAACTAATACTAACCAGGGGTTGCGTAGACACCCTGGATTTTGCAGGTAGGTTAGGATGGACTCATGAGAGCTATGGAGTTGGTGGACCCATTCACTTTCCCCAAAACATCTCAAAATACCTCAAAAGCATTCACCAATCTCCCAAAACTTCCAGAACCATATAAATGTCATCCATCTTAACCCTTGGTTGTCGATTGGCCTCTTAAAAGGTTGGTCAATGAGCTCAGATCTGTTTGACTGACTTTTGTTGGGCCAAGCGGTATTTCTAAGTGGATATTGATGGCATGATCATCAGACATGTGTTGTTGGTGGGTTTAAGAGGCAGAATTGATTGGCAGGGTGCCCTATTTCAGTACTGAAGGGTGCAGAAGTCCTTCCTGTCATTTAGCTGCTTAATCTTCCGATGCAACAACTAGGATAGATCCTCATTTTGCTCTTTAGCCTCCAAAGACTGAAGTGCCTCCAATCCAACATCCAATTCACCTTTGGCAACCCTTGAAAATCATCATTGCCATCGACCTTTGGTCGTTACATATCAGCGGTCCCAATTTGAGTTCTCTGCCTATTTAAACCCCTCTGCACCACTCAGAAAGGATCACGACCATTGCCATCATCTTCCTCAATTCCAGCGTGAGTGCACTACTCTCTAGCTCCCAAGCACCACCTGCTCCTACTGCAGTGATCCCCATTGGCTTCCGGTGATCTTGTAGCGTCGACGGCACAACGAAGCATCTCCAGGTAAGCCCCTACCTCTAATCTAGCTTTGATGAGCATTTCCCTATGAGTGTGTGCATGTTGTAGTGTATCAGGCGTCCTTCTTCTTCTTCCTCTCCACTGATCGTTGGAACTGTCAGGGATGAGCTGATAATCCCTGTTCGTGGCACGCTTAGGCCTCGGGAATGGTCAATGACCTCCGTAGTTAGCCCAGGCATGCCACAATGAACTCCTTTCTTCCTCCTTAGTCGTTATTGGTTGAACAATGTAGCTCATTGAAGCTTCACCAACACGGGCAATGCAAGCCAAGAGAAGATGATTTGGTGTTTTCCCTTGGTCAAGATTCATGCTTGCTCATCCTATTTGCTTCCTCTACTTTCCTGGACTCCAGACGGAGTCCACTGGCCTCGGTTGAAGTCGATCGACGTTTGTGCCGATGAGGTAGATCGGTGGAGGGTTCAAATGATCCCTCCATTGGTTTGATTGTTGGATTTTGTTCTCTATCCTTTATCCTTGCTCTTTCAACATCTCATCTCCTTTTCTGGTGCCTCCTTGATCCTTTATGAAGTTCATCGGCACCCTTTTGCAGTCGTTCAATGTTTCTGTTGACGAGTTAGGAGGAGAAAATGATTAGAATTGTCACCTGGCAATCTAATTGTAGGAAGGATCTCCTCGTGATCCAAGTTTGCCTCCTGGATGCCTAAATCTTCCCTCCTTGCCTCGCTGTCATCCACTGAGGCCAACTGGCATCTTCTCTGATGAGGTCAATGGGGAAGGGAATCTAGGGAGCCATTGTTCGATCCGACTAGCTGAGTGTACTCCTCTTGCCTTCTTCCTACTTCTCCGATCAACTCCTAAGTAATCCACTCCGATTTGATCATGGATTCGATTGGAGCATGCCGTCTTGATTGGTGAAGGGCCACGCAAATCCCGATGATGGCTAAGGCTGGTAGATAGACTTGACAAGAGTAGCTGGCGGTTATGGGTGATGGTTTCAACAAAGGTTAAAGCTAACGGATTAAGTTGGCGAAAATCATCGATGTGGGGCCCGAGAATCTAGACAGTTACAATCAATTCTTTGCTTCTTGATTTAACCCCCCTTTGATCTATTGATTCTTGTTTGACCCCCTGGATCGTCCTCATTTCATTCTATCTACTCCTTATCTCCCTGAGATGGATTCATCACTTTTCATATTATTTCACGATTTTCCTGGATTTTCATGATTTTGGTTTGTGTTGGACTTCTATCGCCTAAGAGCGTACATTAATCAACATGTAAATGCTTACATTGACCCAATGAGGATTGTTTTCCATTTTGACTTTCGCAAACATTTGAAGTTTTTCGCTGTTTTGCGCCGATTTTCTTTCTGGATGACTTTGGTTTACTTGATTTTCCCCATCGCCTTAGGGCGTACATTAAGCGGCATTCTCAATGCCTACATTGTCCCTCGGATTACTATTCTTTACTTTATTCTTTATTTCTCTTGGAGTTTTCATATTAGATCCTGGCATTCACATTAGGCATACGCATTAGAAGTAGACAAGCATGCACACACTTGGTTCATAAGCAAGCGGTTAACCTTGAAAGATCGATTTCTCGGGCGTATGGGGGTGCCTAACACCTTCCCCATGCTTAACAAGAATCCTTACCCTTTCTCTAGCCCACGAAGATTTACATGCTACACCCATTAGGCACGGAGCACACATGTGTTTATTTGCATTATTTTCTTTGTATTTATCGCACTCGGTTTTTCTTGTCTTTCCATTAAAAGATTAGGTGGCAACTTCTTTTTCCTAATCCTTTCCTCTACCTTTCTTTTGTATTTTTGAGTTGAGTTTCCTTCCTCTAATTCACCATCATTGCCATGACCACATCGGGATTCCTTGTGTGTTTCCACGCATGAGGAGTCGTGCAGGTTCCACAGGCATGGTCATAGGAACTAGTGACTCTATTAGAGAAACTAGACTCTAACTTTCATTTTGGTTTCTCACTTTTTTGGCATCATCTTATCTGTTTTGTGTTTGCCTGCTTGTTGTACTTGTTTGCGTATGTGAGGCTATAACGCCCCACATTTTCTACAATAATTTAAAACAATTAAATTACAGGAAAATTAAACCCAAACAGTAAATATCTAACTACCAGGAACCTGTGTGCATGGCTAGGAGACTCCAGACTATATGCACTACACTAAATGTCTGCATGCCTGCACCTGCAAACCAAAAACACGAGGAAAAAGGTATGAGTGACAGAAGTCACCCAGTACGCACCCCACGAAAACCGTGGGAAAAAAAACTATAATCAATTTTCCTTTGAAATTCATTTCGCAAACCATTTTCTCAAAACCTCATAGACCAGGTGAAGATACCCTGATTTTGAGGTGACTCATAGATGAATTTTCCAGATGTTGCTTTGGATATGCCAAACCCAATCCCATCAGTTAAACCAGCCACAAACCTATAACAAGCCCGCAACCCAATTAGAAATTCAGATAGGTAGGGGAGAGCACCAAGTTAGAGCACCAATGTGGAGCACCTGTTTGGAGCATCGAGCAGGAGCACTACAGTGGCACACCTAGCTGGAGCATCAGACAGGCACACCGATCTGGCGAACCAAGCTGGTGCGCAACCACTTCTTAGGTTGCTGACTACTGGCTTTCCACCTCCCATGTCTGTAACCTTCACCAGCGAATATGCTTTGGAATCTGCGCCAAGCTCTTCATTTACGAGGCTGCCTGCATTCCATAGGAGTTACCCATGAGAAATCTTATATAAGGACCCCCATAGGCAGCCATTTGGGACAGCTGATCAAGCTATCCAGCTATCCAAGAGAGATCTAGTGCAAGCTATCTACTGATTTCTGCAACCCAATCTCGCTTCTCTCAAGCATTTCCTTGTATTTTGAAGCATCTCCAACCATTCCAAAGCAACAAGGATCCTATTGTCTTTGGTCTTTCAAGAAGGAACACCTTGGACAAGGTAGGTCCACCATCCATCTTTTTATTTTTACTTAATTCCTGCACTAGATAAAACATGTCATGCAAATCACATATAATCTGATTTTTCTTGTCGTTTACATGAGAGTTTCATGATGAGATAATTACACCATGTATAAGATGCCCAACATGTTAGAATCTATATGTAAAATCTGCATTTTGATATTTCTGTA
>JAMKQA010090087.1:0-15867 GCA_024699735.1 Posidonia australis
TGTGCCAATTTGGTGCGCCCAGCTAAGTCACAGATTTCTGGGTTCTGGCTTGCTAATAGGCTTGGGGCTAGGTTTGATGGCTGATCACATCCAAAGCAACATAAGGACTCTCATTCCTGGGTTACCTCAAAATCGGGGTGTCTACAATTTCCTGTTGAGAGTATAAATATAGGTGGTGAGGGTGAAGGCAGGCAACGAGCTGGTGTGAGCTAGAGAAAGAGAGAGGGTGAGCCAGAGAGTGTGGGAGAGAGGAAGGGGAAGGAAGCTCACCAAAGGAAGGGAAGGTTCACCGGAGAAGAAGAAGAAGGGATATCGGCCAACTGTGTACGCATCGTCCTCCCTTTTTCTCCTTTATTGTCAATAAATTTATTAGTGAAGTAGTAGATCGTGATGTTCTTGATGCATGGTAAGATTCCCTGTAGCTAGGGTCTTCAGCAACTTCTTGTAGCCTGGTCACCTGTAGCCACAGTGACACTAATGGTTTTGCTCGTATTGTGTGTAGTTTTTTGAGATGATTTCAGACAAGAATTTAAATGCACTAAATAGATTGAAATGTGATTGTGATTTCAAAGAAGATAATGAATATGATTTGAAAAGACATGTTTTGCAAAGTGAAAATCCAGAAAAGTTTTTACGGATTTGAAATTGTTTCTAGTTTTAAGAACTATAATTGTAGTTTCCTTGTAGTTTTAGCCATGGTTTTTGGTGGGCACGTAATGGGTGACTTTGAGGTCACTCACGCATTTTGTTTAATATTTTGTTTTCAGGTGCAGATTAGAAGTGCAGTCCAGATCTGGTGGACATAGATTGGAGCCACTAGTTGCACACTGGTTCTAGGTAGTTAGTTCAAGATTAATTTATTAGTTTTATTTTAGTTTTGTTTAATTATAATTTGTAAGTAGTACAGGTACTAGTATGTAACGTCATGGGGGTGTTACAATTGTATTTAAATGGAATTAATGAATTTTATTATGAACGAGTGTTACCGGCGCAAGGCTCATTTCTGTTAATTCAGTGGTTTGTGTTTCGGCCTTGGTGTTTGGCTTGTTTCATGTGTTGTCCTTTTGTGTTGGCCTTGTGCATTTTGTCCTGTGCGTGGGCCTGTAGGTGGGGAGTTGTAGCTGAGTTCATGGTGCGAGAGTGGTTAATGGCTGGAGATGTGCAGTTGATGCATGCATGCATTGATGTGTAGCCATGCACATGCACAACCACCACTGACCCGTGCATATATAAAAAGAAGAGTAGAGGCTTCCCATGCACGACACTTCTCCTCCTTCCTTTTCCTTCCCTTCCCCTGCACGACAAATCTCACCTCCCTCTTACCTACCAGTCTCGCCCCCTCCGAGCAACTCTCTTCCTCCTTCCTCCTTTTCCTTTCTTCCTCCTCCCTTCCTCCCCTCCTTCTTCACCTTGCTGGATGAAATAGAGAGAGTGGGATAGATAGAGAGTGAGAGTGTGAGAAAGGGAGGCACGACCTTGTGGTGGTTCAAGGCTAGGGTGGTGAGCTCTGGAGCTTCATCCTTGAGGTCGTGTAGCTCGTGTGGGGGTTGAGATCGTCGAAGAAGCATTTGGGTCGTTGGCGAGTGGAGTGTGCCTCTGAATCATCCAAGAGGTGCACACTCCATCCTTTTCTTTTGTTAAATAGCATGATTATGATGGAAATGTATAGAATAGCATGAATTTATGGTTTGATAGTGATTTCATGATTTTTGAGAATTTATTATGTAATTATGGCGAATTAAATGTTGAGTTGGCACTATGCTTCCATTTTGAGTTTTGTTGCTTTGAATTTTGATATCTCGAGCTACTGGAAACGGATCGTAGTGATTTTTTTGCCGGATCATGGTGTATTTTCATGCCTTTATTTTCCATATTTTTGTTGATTTTGTGGTTTTGTGTGGTGGGACAACCTGGTACTCCCATTCTAGGCAATTTTTGGGTCGAGGCTACGAGCCGTTTTCTAACAGATGAAGAAATCAACATACTATTTTGATTTTGGTATGCCATTTTGCTTCAGAATGCCCCCTAAACCCAGAAATTGATCTACTGAATCTGGTTCGATCTGCAATTTGAGTTGCAGGTGGGTGGTCCAGGACCTGATCTGGTCAATCGATTAAATTCAGTAATCTGAGTCAGGGAATTTCGATCGACCAAACCTATTTTAGTCTGTCGAATTAGTCCCTTGAACCCGTTAATCGAGGATTTTAAATTGGGCTTTGATGATTTAATTACAATCAAATGGTGTGTTGGTTTTGTGGAGATCTTGGAAATATAAAAATGGTTTTGAAAATGATTTTTAAAGAAAATATAGCGATGATTTGAAAATGAGTTTTCCGAGGTTTTATGGAGGACCAAGAAATCAAAGGAGCATGTTGCCTAGACCAAGAAATGTGATGACATTCCTGGGTGGTTGGGCACATTACCTAAGTTGAGGTCGGAGACTAAGAGGCCATAAGCAAGTATTCGTCGGATCCTAGAGGTATGATACTTCTAAATTGTCGTCTACAAGGCTGAAGCTTAGGTCCACAGGTTGAGGTATTGTCTAAACCTAGAGGTATGATACTTCAGTTGTTTTTGAGTATTAAGACTCAGGGTATTGACTAGACCTGGAGGTAAGAGACTCTAGTCATTTCTAGGCACCGTTGTGTTGGACATCGAGAGGACATACCCTGTAGGGGCCAGGACAAGTAATGCACATGTCCCGTTGACTGGTGACATCTAAAGAGTAGACAACCTTCTTGTATGGTTGGCATGGGAGTGATCCTTTCTGTGTGGTTGGACCACAAGACGGATTCATTCCTCCCAAGATGGCGAGACCAAGGCAATGCAGTGCATTTTGGTGGGTGCTTGTAGCCAGAGTTGGTTGCCTAGCGTTGGACAGCACGACTCAATGTGGTTTTCTACCTGTGTGGCTTAAGGTTTTGAGTTTTGGCCTATGTGGCATTAGAGTTTCGTTTTGCCTGTGTGGCATTGTTGTGGTTTCCTTGTGTGTTGGCCAGTAGGGCCCAGTTTTTGCTATATGGATCCTTTTTTGATGGTTTTGGAAAGGAAGCAAAAGATTTTGAAAGTGTTTTAAGCCTGCTAAATTTATATCACCAATTTTGTCGATTTTCTCATGATTTTTGCAGAGTGTGTGCTGGATGACTTTCTGGTTACTCATGCGTGTTTTCTTTATGGTTTTTCAATGGCAGGAGCTGGTGAGTTGTAGTGTGCCTAGCTAGTGCATATAGTCAGAATCGCCTAGTCATCCACTAGGTTCCTGGTAGTTTAGATATTGAGCTAAGTGTTTAATTATTCTATAAATTTAGCATTGAATTGTGTTAAATTTTAATTAGTCTAAGGTTTCTTAGGTGTAGCAACGTGGATCATTACAACATCGAAATTGTAAAGCATTTTACAATCTCTTGGGTGGAACAAGCATACGCTTCATGGATGCAATAGCTTCAATAACTTTATATTTAGACCTAGAATTTCAATTTTTATCTTTTGTGATTTTATCATTCTAATGAAACAACCATAAATCACTTTTTCATATATGCACCACTACATTCAATGGCAAATATCTGGAAAAAAAGCAGACATTGAAGCTGTGACCATGCCCGGCCTGGGGATCCGACGCAGAGTCGCGCCAGAGAAAGGAAGCCGCAGCCATGTCAGGATGGCAAAGGCGCAAGATGGGATAAAACGAAAAGAAAAGGAGTCGCCACCTAGTCTTTTAAGGGAAAGACAAGGAAAACCACTAACAAGCCACAAAAGATGAATGCAAAGGATGCAGATGTGAAGGCCATAAGTCTACTAAGCAGAGGATGGGTAACAATTCCTATTACGTACAGGTAAAATGTTAGGCACCATCATACGTCCAAGAAACTCGATCTTTCTAGTCTAATTCGCTTGCTAGAGACTAAATGAATGTTTGCTATGCCTAAATTGTGCTCTAATCATGCTAATAAGAAATCCCAGACAATACTAGATGGATATGTGAGATGGTACGCGAGACCTGCGAAGAAATTCACACGAAATGATGAAATCACGAAATACGAGACGACAAAGAAAATCACATAATGACGATGTTTCTGGCGAGAAAGGCTCTGAAAATTATACAGACCTCAAGAGAATCAAAAATACAACCAACTCAAATCGTCAGAATCACAGAAAATATCGCAGAAATCAAGACGAAAAAACTGCAAAGAAGTCCACGCAAAATAGGTAAACTGTGACATGTAAAGAAATTAACATAAAATGACAGCATTCTTGGAAAGAATGCTCGGAAAAACCATATCAACATCAAGAGCATAAAAAGTGCGATAGACCCAAATCATTAGAATTGTGGAAAGTATCATGGAAATCGAGAAGAAAAAATTGCCAAGAAGTCCACGTAAAATAGGCAAACATCGACATGTGAAGGAAATCACATAAAATGACAGTGTTTTTGGAAAGAATTCTCGGACAAACCATATCGATACTAAGGAGGTCAAAAGTGGGTCCTGACCCAAGTCATCGAAATCATGGAAAAGGTCATGAAAATCAAAAAGGAAAATAATCCGTGATGGGGCCAATGTGGGCCTTTCGGTCAGTTAATGTACACCCTCGGGCGATGAAATCCAAATCAAATCGAAAAAATCCGAAAATGTGGAATAAAGGCATTCAAATCAAATATCAAACGAAGGAATCCAAAAACAGGTAGGATAAAAAATCCATGGAAAAACACATGAGATGCGGACTTACTCAAAAAAGACGGACTGATGTGCAAATGCAGCGAAAACTATGTAAAATGCATGAAAATGTACCTAAATGGATAAAGGATACTAATGATTTGGACAGAGATTATGCATGACTAAGTGCAATAACTAACATGCATGTGCATAAATTAATGACACAGGGGTAATTTGGTCATTTCAATGGCCAGATGTGATAAATGCATGTATAGGGATGATGCATGGTCTAAGATATGCCAAAATGTATGCAAAATGTCAGGAAAATGTTATTTTCAAGAAATCATGCAATGGACAAGGTCTTAAAAACAATAAAACGATGTAAACACAATAATGGACAAGTATAAGGATCAAAACGCAAAATTCACAAAAAAGGGTGAAAACCTGGATTAAAATACATTCAGTGACTTCTATCCTAATGCACAGATAATGGATCAAAGGAAAATGTGGCACTGAGATGTGTGAGAATTGCACCTAGATAATTTCCTGAAAACTCAAGGTCTAATGTGCAAAATTTACAAAAAAGAGAAAATCATGGTTACAATGTGCTCAGAAAGTCTTATCTTAATGTTAGGATGAAGGATTTAAAGAAAATGTGGCTCTATGGTGTGACATGTGTGAAAAGTACACTTTTGGTAATTTCTTGAAAATTCACGATCTACTATGCAAAATTCACACATAATAATGTAAATCTAACTAAAATGTGAAATCAGAAAATCATTTATATTGCAAACATGGTTTTTTGATGAAAACTTTATTCAAGTGGTGATTTACAAGCACATGTGATCAATAAATGTGAAACACACCAAAATGTCATTTAAAATACAATTAAAACCATGATTAATAATTTAAAAGAAGATTCAAGGGCCTAGATATAAATGTTCATGTCCCGAAAACACTATGGATTGAGTTCAGGGGCTGACATGCAAAATTTCAGGATCAAAATGCAATAGAAATCAAGTTTTTTACATGATCAGTGACTTCAGGGTTATGGATGCAAATTTTACAAAGAAAACTCATTTTTAAAAGTTTTGTGGACTCAGTGCAAAACTTCAGGACTTAATTGCAAAGAAAACAAGAATGCAGGGGTCTAAATGTGAAGAAACAAACATTTATGGGACTAAAAATGAAATTAAAATTAAACAGGACAAATCATGCAATATTTACAGGAATAATAAAGGAATAAAACTTATTTAAATCTCCAGGGGTTTAAACACAAAAACACAGGACCTAAATGTAATAAAAAAGGACCTAAGAGTAATAAAAAAAGTCCTGAATGCAAGAAAGGGCCTGGATGTAAAACAAAAAGACCTGGATGCAAGATCCGAGGACCTAAAAAGAAATTCCAATGACCTAAATGTAATGATAAGCAAGACCTACATGCAATTAACGAAAACTTAAAAAAATATCGTTAAATCCGACTGTTTCGAAGATCACCGGCTGATCGTCAACACTCCCACTCTGGCGCGAGCTCCGATGAGCCTCCGACAGCGCTACGGTGGCGGGCAGGAGGTGGCGGTGGCGGTGGCGGTAAAGGTGGCTGGAGAAGCTGGAGGGACGGGCGGCGCTGCCTCCGGTAGCTTCGGGTCAGGCAGATTGGGGGTGCCAGAAATGCTTCCCCTGCTCGATGCTCCGGTAGCCTGTTCTGGTGGTGACGAGGAAGATGACGGCGACTCGACAGCAGCGCTGCAGCGACAGAGAACGGCATCCAATGGCTGAGGCGCGGGTTGGAGGAGCGTGCGGAGACTCCTAGTAGTGACGGCAGGATTTGGGGAAGTCTGAGGTGCTCCTCCCACCTCTAGCACCGGTGGCAGGAGTTGCAGCGGCAAGGGCGAAGCTCTGGAGACTGAAGTGGCGATGGGTCTACGTGGGGGCATTCGTGGCAAAGCGGTGGAGCTTTCTAGCATGGTCACGAGCGGCGGGGGTGTCTAGAGTCTGCAGGGACTTTGCGGCGGCGATCATCGGGGCAGAGCGGCGATGAGATGCCTCTGGCCATTGAGGGCCAGCTGGACTCCTCGTAAGCGATGGAAGCTCAGGGAGGAGGAGGAGAAAGAAGGAGGCTAGGCTCCAAGAGCCTCACCCTAACCCAGGAAGAAAAAGACCTCGTCGGTGGTGGTGAACCCACCATCGAAGGAAAGGAAGACAGCGCAGGGCGAAGGTCTCTGGTGACACACGGTCTAGGAGGCTTTAAATGGGCTGGACGGAGCTAAAGGGTGATGGTTCAAAGCCAGAAAAAAAAAAAAAAAAAGAAACAGAATTACATGAGTGGGGTCTCTGTCCCCTATGACGTTCAATGACGGCACTCTCTAGGTCGATGCTCCGGCGACGGTGGCTCGGGTCCTGGGATGCAGAAAAAGGCTGGAGGAGGTCCTCTCAAACTCGAGGAATTGGCTGGGCTCCTCCGGGGTTTTGAGGGGTGGTCTCAGGCTCTCCCTCCTCTAGTTTCATAGGTGCTCTCTCTTCGTTCAGTTCCTCTATTCTCCTCTCCATTTGGCCGTTGCCCCATAGGTTTTATGGCTGGAAGAGGGGTGGAAATTGGGGTTACTTGTTCGTGCAGATCGTGGCTGGCAGTTGGCCAGCTCGTGGGGAAGGAGGGATGGGAGAGCGGGTGCAATTAAGGAAGAAGGCACCGTTTATTTATTTTTCTGTGTCATAAGTTTTTAATCAGGTTTGGTTTGGGCTGGGCCTGCGAGTGGGCTGTATTTATTTTTTTGGGTTTTTGTTGCTTTAGGTTTTAGGGTTTTGGTTTTGTTTTAGGTTTTGATTTTTTGGTTTTAGGTTTTTAATTAGGTTTATGATTTTGATTTTGGTGATTTTAATTTAGGTTTTAATTACTTGGTTTTAGATTAAGTTTTTTAGGATTGTTGTTTTCTTCTTTTAGGATTTTTGTGATTAGGGTTTAGGGATTTTAAAGTTTTATTTAACTTAGGTTTTTGTGGTTTTAATTAAATTCTTTTGATTTTTTGATTTAAGGTTTAATTAATTGGCTTCAAATTTGGATTTTAATTATTTTAGGAGTTTTTTAGGGTTTTGGATTTTAATTAGAGTTTTGAGTTTAAATTAGGGTTTTTGGGTTTTAATTAAGGGTTTTTTTAGTTTAATTAGGGTTTTTATGTTTTAACTAGAATTTTGAGTTTAATTTAGGGGTTTTAAATTTTTATCAGGTTTTTTAGTTTAATTAGGTTTTTTGGATTTTAATTAAAGTTTTGAGTTTAAATTAGGGTTTTTAGCTTAATTAAGTGACTTAAGGGTTTTTTAGGGTTTTGGATTTTAGTTTTTTCCTTGAATTTAAATGGATTAAAGTGGTTTAAATGGATTTTATTTGATTTTGACTTTAATTAGGGTTTTCACTTGACTAATTTGGATTTTAAGTGGATTTTATTTGATTTTGACTTTAATTGGGGTTTTCACTTGATTAATCAGGGTTTTAGATGTTTTAAATGAGTTTTATTTGATTTTGATTTTCAATATTGGTTTTTGCTTTGATTAGGTTAGAGTGGGTTTGTGCGGGCTTAAGTGGGCTTGAGGGTTTAGGGTTTTGGTGGAGTTAGGGTTTGGGTGTGGTGGTTGCAATCAGAGCATCTTTCTAGAGGAGCCTGCTGCCAAGTGACTGCAAAATCGGGGTGTCTACAGAAGCTAATGTAAAAAAAAAAATGAAAGCAATTATGGAAGATGTTACCAGCAACATTTCATTTTGCCGAAAAATATTACTTCCCATACATTATGAATCACATTGGTATCTAATGAAAGTAAACTTCAAGCACAAGCAATTTAGAGACTACAACTCCCTATGATCTTATAGAAGAGATTGTGAAATGGCAAGATGGGTAAGTTTATAATAGCAGAATAATATTTTTTGAAATATAAAATGTTAGTTTCTTATTCTACTAAAACAACAACTAATTTGTTATTCTTTGATATTTTTTTTGTATAGAGTGACTGGCTTAGCATCTTTTTCATAAAGACATACCAAACATGCATGAGTCGTCCCTAGCAGTTCTTTTTTTTTCCACAAGAAGAAGTATCTTTGGATTGTGGGGTTTTCTTGATGAAGGCCACTAACACATTGCATTGAACAAGAAGATCAAATTCTATAAAGATGACATATCGAAGTTTAGGTCACAGATTGCAGTAGCAATTTTAAATCTTTCGAAGATTGATGATTACATTGGGGTCATGCCTGAGGTGCCAAGATGTGAAGGAGAAACAATTGTTGTAACCTAATTTCCTTTTAACTTGTAATGTGGATATGTTCTTGAAACTGAAACAATTGTCATTACCTCTATTTCTGTTTTAAGAAACTATTATAGAAACTTATTACAGGGATGTCTTTTTGGAACAAGCAAGGACATTCTAACTACTGCGTTGAATTTCTAATTAGTTCATATTACTTTTGGTTTTTTAGATAGAGTCCATGTTTGTTTGATACTGAAAGTAAATTAGTTATTAACTTATAATTGTATGATATTTTGATTCAGTTACTGTAAAAAGTTTCAATCTTCTCTTGTTTTAATTTATCATTGAGAACTAACTACTTACTTGAAAATTGGATGTCAACACTACATCGTATTATTTTTGGTTTTATGTTTTGTCATTTATTTATTGAGTCCAGGTTTGTTTGATATTGAAACAAAATATCATTCAAACTTAAGATAATAACTTATTTAGTTTCAGTTACTATAAAAATATTTTCAATATTCTCTTGTTTTAATTCTCCTTTGAGAACTAACTACTTACTTGAATGTTGGATGTCAACACTACATCATATTACTTCTGGTTTTATGGTTAATCACTTATTGATTGAGTACAGCTTTGTTTGATAATTAAACTAAATAAGTTAATAACTTATGTTTGAACAATATTTTGTTTTAGTTATTGTAAAACTTTTCAGGATTTTCTTGTTTTAATCTTTCTTTGAGAACTAACTACTAACTTGAATGTTAGATGTAAACACTATATCTTAATTCTTCTGGTTTTATGTTTAGTCATGTATCGATTTAGTCCATGTTTGCCTAGTATTGAAACTAAATATGTTATTAACTCACGTTTGAATGATATTTTGTTTCAATTACTGTAAAAAAATTTAGTATTCTCTTATTTTAATGTCAACACTACATCGTATTTTTAAATTAGAATAAAAACTAAAAAAGTGTATCCAACATAAAGTTATTTAATTGATAAAAAGGAATTCATTAGAGATGATTGAATTTATGTTTGTTGTAACTGTATGTAAAAAGTTACAAAACTTACATGAACTAAAAACATAAGTAACTACAAAAAAGAAAGAATACAACGAAAAACAGCAAAGATGGATCCTTGTTTATCCATGACGAACAAATATACTGAATATGTAGTATTATAACTCTTCTTCCATTTCATCGCCTCCTTCCATTCCTTCAGTCGTCTCGGTTGTTGTCTTTCTAAAATATAATAAAATTAAAATAAGTTACAATGTATATGATGGAAAAATGGAATAAAAAAACAATAACAACAACATTGAAAAATATACCTAAAAATATTAACTTCTCTTGTATCTCCTTGATTAACTTCTTGACTAAGTGGATAGTTGCGAGAGTCATGTCCAACATTGTATTTCTTACAACGATTACATTTCCTACGCTTTCCATTATGTTTCTCAAACTCTGATTTCCATCTCTTTTCACAACCACTGTTTGGTCTTCCACCTTTTCCACTACCTTTAGTCTTAAATTATGGAAGAACCCTTATCACAACATCATCATTAATTCTTTTGGAAGCAGCATGGGTGATGGAACAAATCCTATTAGAATTTTCAGCAAGATCCTGTTGTTCATCACCAAACAATGTTACATTCTCCATTGTTGTAATGACCTAGGTTTTAAGCAGCAATTTAAGCCAAAAATTTAATTTGGGATTTCTTAGTTGTTGGACGCTTGGAGTAAGGCGTTTAATATAAAACGTTGATTCATAGGCGTTCTACACCAAAAATAATGAATTTTGGCTTTTTGTTGTGTTGAACATTGAGAGTGGGCCGTTTAATGTAAAACGCCAGATATACATCGTTCAACACTTGCATGAAATTTCTGTACCTTAGACGTTGGATGCTTGGATTCATACGTTTAACGTTGAATGCATATCAAACAGGCATACAATGCTCTGAAGTTGCATGCAAAAAGTCAAGTTGCCTATTCTTGTAGAGGATGGGGTGCACGAGCAGGGAAGATTCTTCTCTCCTCTCCCTCATCTCAGGGAAGCTAAGGGTGAGCTACAGAGGGATTTGGGTGCCCCATATGAGAAAGAGAGAGAGAGAAAGAAGAGAGGAAGAAGAGAATGAAGGAAGAGATGGTTTCTTTGGTGGCTATGGCATTATGGTTGAGCTCTAGCAACCTTCAGTCATTCCTAACGTCAAGCATGGGCTGAGAAAGAATGATCAGAAGAATGAGAGGAGCTCTAGATCGTGGAGAGCACCTTAGAGGAGTTGGGTCCTTAACAAGATACACACCCCTTAAGTTAAAGTTTTACAGTGTTTGTAGATTTGTTTTTGAAAGTTTATCGTGTGCTTGGTGCCCCTCCACCTCTGTGTGATGGTTGTATGGTCTTTCAGAGGGGTTGTGTTTTATTTAAGGAGAGTTTTCAGTGCAAGGGAGCTTTCAGTGTGTTGAACGGCGACTCTGGGGCATTTAGCATTGGATGCTTAGGAAGTGGCGTTCATGTAACATCTGAGCTGATTATCCATTTTTGTATATAAATCATGGAATTTAACGTGATATTTGAATATGGTTTATTAATGGATAATTTGATATTTTGGCATTATTGTGTGTCTTTCTCTACGTGGTTGAATGTTGGTCCCTGGTTGTGTAGCTTTGGTGTTGTGCCTGGGTGTGTGTAGGACTAGGTTGGACCCTGGTCAACCAGAGCATAGTGCTCTTTGATTATGGCGCTCGTCTTCTTCCTCCTTTCCTTTGTTCCTCACCGACCCATGCAAGACCCATCCCCCCTACTATGGTAGCTGCTCGACCCATCTCCTCCACTGGCAGCTCTGGCAGAGGGTGATGGATCGGTAAGATTCACGACAGTGGCAGAAATTAAGAGGCATAAGAAAGGCTAGAGGTGAGGAAGCTGAGAGCGAGCGGAGCTAGAGAGAGAGGGAGTGAGGCCAGAGGTGTCATGCTGGAGAACTGGGTGCGCCAAGGGCCAGAAGTGCGTCATGAGGAGGGGGAGAGCTTGTCAGAGTTTCATGGACTCATCGGAGGAGGTACGCGACCCCCTTCCCTTCTCTTGTTCTATCAATGTTGGTTAATAGTCTAATGCATGAAAATGACGGGAAAATTTATGATAAATCATGGAAAAATAATGGAAATGATGGAAATGATGTGAATGACATGAATGTGAAGAGATCATGCTAGGTTGTATGAATTTCGTGAGTTTTTGGTAGAAAATGGAATACATGCTACAGTGTTACGAAATGAGCTCCATACCTTTGAGATTTTATTTAGAGATACATGCTTAATGGATTTGAATAATATTTGTCCCAAATGGTAGAGGACTTAAAGTCCTACATTTGGTGACTTTTTGAGTGTTTATGGTTGGTCAGAAAAAGGTCTGCCAGAGGTCTCATTTCTGGCGATTAGTTGGCTAAGGCATAAGGGAAGTTTATTGAAATTGGGAATTTCGGTATACCGATTTTGGTTCGGCATACCGTTTTGCTATCTGTATTCGACAAGACCCTGAGTTCGGTTGACCAAAATGATCCAGTCGTCCATTCCAGGGGATTTCAATTGACCGAAACAGGGACTTTCAGACAACTGAATCCCAAGTTCCGATCGACCGTTCTCGGCATTTGATGCCTGGTTTGGTCTATCGATCTAGTTCAGTATGCCAAACCAGACTCGTGGCCCATATGCATGAATGCATGAATTAAAGTAAAAAGAATGGATTTATGTGATTAATTGGCGTGCATTAGTAGTATTTTCCCCTTGTAGATGACATAGAGGAATATGGAATTTAAATAATGAATTTGAATGTGATTTTGGGCATGAGACCCAATAATAAATATGAATGCATGATTTTATGTGGTTTTGAGCTTGAAACCCAAATGAAGGGTCAAAGTTGCTTGGAAGTAACTTCCTACAATGAGAAGAGAATGAGTAATGGCTTTAAAAAGAAAACCAAAGAGTTTTTGAAAAGAAAATGATTAAGTAATATGGGACCACAAGGTTAGGTGTCGATAATATGGTAGGAGTATGGAACTCCAATGAAACCAGTTGTCAGATACGAGCGTAATTACCGATACAGATTCACAGGGGTTGGTGTCGACATTTGGAATGAGATCAATCGTTAGCTACGACCGTGGGTACCGAGTGTTGAAACGGTGTAGACATGACCTAAGTAAGTGAACCTAAGTGTCCGGCTCACTGATAGGGCGTCAGGAAAAGACGTATCCCCATGCTTTTAAAAGATTGTTGAGGCCTGTAGGCCAGGGCGATGTCCTCCTGTACAGGGAATTTCATCGTGGCAGTGTAGGGAGGTAGAAGAAATGATGTCCTTGCCTACTGCTTGTATGCTTAGTTACCTCTAATCACGATAACACAAATAAGAAAAGTGAAAATAAAATGTGTCATTTATATTAGAAATAGACTTGTGCCTTGTCATAAGATTCTAGCAATGAATGAGAATTATGTTTTAACGAGTTGCCAACCAATATATGTTGTTTTGTTTGGAGCCTTATGAGGCCTTGTGTTTTAGGCTGGATCTAGTTGAGAATGTAGATTTCTTGAGTAACATGAAAGATTTTAAAATGCATAAAATTGAGAAAAACATGTGATTTTGAAAGAGCATGGTTTGGATGGAATTCCAAATAGTTAGAAAGAATGGCAATATGAAAAATGAGATTTTTAACCACGTTTTTGCATAATTTGGATTTGTTTGTTTTCTAGTAGTTTCTTGTGGTTTGGTGTGTGTGTGTGTGTATGTGGGATGCGTACTGGGTGACTTGGATGTCACTCACGCGTGCTTTATTTGGTTTTCAGGTGGAGGTGTAGTCCAATTTCGGTGTTGAGTGGGAGTCACTAGCCGCACATAGTTTCTAGAGGGTGAGTCCTAGGTATTTACAGTTATTTTATTCATGCTGTAATAATTATAATTGTTTGTGATACTATGATTTAGATGGCGTACCTAGGTTCGGGACGTTACAGTTCAACACCATTGCCCTATTTTCCTCTGTTTCAAGTAATTTAATTGATTAATGTCATTTAATAAGAATGCATGCTATAATGTATATGTCGTAGGGTTGTTGGAAATCCCTTAGTCGTTGGAATGGAAGGCATGCTAGAATTGATAGATTTTAATACAGCATTGGATGTCCGAGTGTTAAACGCCTAAGTCACCAACGTTCAACATTGGACGCCAGCTTCCCAACGTTCAATACCCCTGGCTATTATTTGTGCTAAGTTATGAAATTTAATTAAAGAGAACCTATTAAACGATAGCATGGCATAATGATGAGATTAACAATTCAGATGAGTAGTTCTAACATGAGACTTTGGTCTGGCATACTGAATAGGTTCGATATACCGATTTGTTCTCTAGTTTGGGACCAGAGTACTGGTTCGGCCGAACGATAGATTTTGGTTTACCAAATCAGGCCCAGAATCTGTTTAATAATGTTTTAATGTGATTAATATGTATATGTATATGGTGTATATACATAATAATCTTGGAAAAATAATTTAATAGATATAATAATGATTAGGACCTAATCATTAGAAAGGTTTTAGTAATGGCCTAAAAGAACTAGCAAGATTTCATTTAAGGCATACAGGTCATAAAAGACGATATGACTTAGAAGTAATAAGTCTCCTCCCTAACGGCTTAGAAAGGACCCTAGGGATCATGAAGTAGTCCTTGAGTCTAAAGTTAGTTGGTTTTGTTGGGGTGCACTGGAAGAGTCATTCAGTGGCACTGCCTAGCCTCTATTGGGCACTGATCTGGCAGTACTTCTGAAGAACACGAGCCAGTAGGTGTCCTACACCTTGGCACCAGAATACAAAGTTCTAGTTAAGTTTGAATGATCATCCAGTCTTGGAAACCTAGCAGGACTCTAGGATTGTTACTTTGGTTTTGGTGTGACTGTTTGAACCTAACAGGAGTGTTGTCAAGGCGTTGATCTGAGCCATGGTTTTTAGTTTTCAGTTTTGTGTAGCTTGGACATGGTGTTTTGTGGCAATTCTAGAAAGATATTCAAACGATTTTGAAACGGATTTTTGAAAAGGAATTTTTAAGCAATTTGGAAAGCGGGCTTTTCCAAAAAAAAATAAAAGTGTTGCCTTGAGTTGGCAGTTTTCCTAAAGTATTTTGAAAATATTCCAAAAAAGATTACGAAAGGATTTCCAAAAGAATTGAGAAATGACTTGCATGGTTTTGCAAAGATTTTGAAAGGTTTTCTAGAGTTTTTGTTATTAAGGCCTACAGACTGGTGGGACATGTTGACAAGACCATGGGGTGTGATGACATCATTAAGGTGGTTGGACACATTGCTTAGGTTGAGGATAGAGACCAAGAGACTAAGGTAAGTGTCCGTCGAATTCTAAAGATATGAGACTCTTGGATCATCGTTCACAAGATCATGGTTGAGATCCATGGGTCAAGGGCCAACTAGACTTAGTGGTGTGAGACTCTATTTGTCTGGGTACTGAAGACCTAGGGTACTAACTGTACATTAAGACATGTGACAACAAGCTAGGGGGTATAAGACCGTTAAATGGCTAGACATAACACCTTGGTTAGTACAGGTCCCGTGTAACGCCCCGAACTCGAGCACGTTACCAAAACCCAGTATCACAAGCCTAATTACACAAATTACAGAACAAAAGGACTGTAACTAAGGCTCACCTCTAGGATCTCAATGTGCGGCTAGAAGCTCCAATTCCTGCAACGGAAACTGGCTGCATGCGGTCTGCACCTGAAAACACACAGTACGCGTGACAGACATCTACGTCACCCAGTACGCGCCCCATAAACACACAACTACAAGAAAACACGATAAAACCAAAAGAAAACCTGATTCCTATCATTGCAAGACTTGGTTTCTTCCTTAAAAATCATTTTCTTTATTAAATCAACACTTGGGACTTCAATCCCAAAAACCAATTCCTTTCTTTACAAAATCACCACTTGG